>JAHRHJ020003731.1:0-123686 GCA_019776745.2 Taxus chinensis | reverse complement strand
AAGAAAGTGTCTCCATCTAACCAAAGCATGCACAGCTACCGTAAGCTCAAGATCATGGTTCAGATAATTAAGCTCATGATCCTTGAGTTTGCGAGACTCAAGAGCACTACTCTACCCTCCTACATCAACACACCCCAAGGCCTACCAACAAAGCATCTGTGCAGACAAAGAACTCACCCTGTGGATCCAACACTACAAGAATAGGTTTTGTAGTGAGGCACTCCTTCAGTTTCCTAAAGTCCTACTCGCATCTGTCTGACCAGATAAACTTCTTCCCTTTCCTATGAAGGGAAGTGATAGGATGCGCAATCTGAAGAGAGTCCTGAACAAATCTCCTATAGTATCCTACTAATTCCCATGAAGCTGCGCACCTCGTTCACTGTAGTGGGTGCTGGCCAATCCATAATGGCCCTAACCTGCAGGATCGACTGTGATACCTCCCCAAAATGATAGTCCAAGTACTTCACCTCTGTCTGAAAGAAAGAACACTTCTCCACGTTCTCGTAAAGTTGCTGCTCTCTAAGACACTGAAGAACCTAGCATAGGTGCCCCTCGTGCTTCTCATGTGTACGAGAGTATATCAATATGTCATCTAGGAAGATGAGCACAAATCGATCTAAGAAGGTATTGAATACCCCATCATCAAAACTCAGGAACACTATGGGGGCATTAGTCAAACTAAAAGGGCACCACTGGTGAACTCATAGTGCCCATATCTCATGTGGAAGGGCGGTCTTATGAATGTCCGCCTCTGAAATCCTCAGCTGATGGTACCCTGACTTAAGATAAATCTTAGAGAAATTGTGGCTCCTTTATTTTATACCAGTCCTTCCCATGAGGAAGGGGATAAGGCTCTTGATCATTATCTATTTAGCTGGTGGTAATCATACACAACCGCAAGGAATCCTCATTCTTCTTTTCTTCTTCACAAAATCACCGGTGCACCCCAAGGGGATACACTAGGTGGATAGGCCTTCTCCAAAGGCCTCAAGCTGCCAACTTTGAGCTCACAAATCTCTGGGGTGGTCATCCGATAAGGCACCCATGAGATAGGTTCTACTCCAAGACTAGATCTATATGAAAATCAATCTCACGTGGGGGTGGTAACCCCGGTAGCTCCCCTCGAAGAATATCAGCATACTCTCTCAAATGGGATGATCATCTAGTAATGTCCCTAGACCCCATCCTCTAATCTTCACTACTGTAACAGCATACATTTGAAACCCCGTCGCACACACTGCTTAACTGCATAGCAACAAGATGGTGATAATAGAAATGTTCTCCTGACCCCTGAAATCCACCGCTCAACTCCCAAATCATCTACACAAATATAGTCTTGTTGAAACAATCATCATCTAACCCTATGTGCATATAACCAATCCATACCCTAAAATGCTCCATATGAGCCCAAAGGAAGATACGGAGATATGATTAGTGGTGAAAGGTCCCAAATCCACTACCCACTCCTTGACAAGGAATCTACAGAGATCTTGCTCCAAAAGCCCTCTCAACATCCAATAAGACCCTGCCAACTACCATAGCCTGCTTGCTTCTACTAAAGATGGTGCAATGAGAATCAAAAGAACCAAAAAATCAAACAAATATAGATGTTAGGAATACCACCAATGCTACTTGTGGTCTCATGACTATGTATGATTTCTGCCTAGCGGTTCTCAACTGCTACAACTAATCCTATCTTGCATCCCAGTCACCACCTAGGCTCAGAGATTTGTGTCCTACCCTTGTTATTAGGGTTTTGTGGGAAATCTCTCCAAGTGTCCGTAACTCACAACCAAAACATCCTCCTGATCCTCCCAATGAGTAGCCCTTCTAGTAGGTTCCCTCAAAAGCTATGGTGGGACTTGATGATCTAGGCTTACGGTCTAATGAGGTCCTTTGCTGGCGAGCTCCCTTGACTGAGCTCTAGTCCACCTGTTCTTGATTGGACCCGTAGGAGGAGGGGCCCCATACTCTGACCCTCTCTGTGCCATCAGCTCCATATGTGGAATCTATGAGGTGGGCGGGACTAACTGTTGCTATTGTTTCTATTTTTTGGCTAAGGATGACTGTGTTTGAACCCTAGCACATGAGAGGGTACTAACCCCCGCAATCTATTGTCCTGCATCTCCCTGTATGCAGCTCCGGACTCGGTCTCTAGCCTATTGGGTCTTTTCCGAGTCTCCTTTATAATATAAGGCCTTCTCGATGGCCTCAGCTAATGTCTATGGGTAGTGGATCCGCACTGCACCTCCAATATCTAAATTCAAGCCTCAGATGAACCTGTGAATCCACACCTCCTCATCTGCATATACTCTACTTACTAGAGTAGATCCAAAAATCTACTCTTCATACTCTTGCTACAGAAAGAGATGCTTGTCGGAGGTCATGGAACTCGTTGATTCCTCTACTGTATGAACCTCTATGACAAATACCTACTCCTGAATCTCTCCTTCAAAAACCTCCCAAGTTACTATCTCTGAATCCACCATGGAGCTTCTACTCCTCTAATCCTCCACCATACTCCTACTCCATCCCTCAGTAGATGAATCACAACACGAGCTTTTCCGTGTTACTAGAATAAGGACAAAGCTTGAAGCAATTGCTCAAGCGCACTAGCCAGGCCTCTACCTGAAATCCACCCATGTCACCTGAGTAGTTGTGAGGACCGAAGCTTCAAGATCTCCTTGATGTGATCCGTAGTTGTGGTCTGGCAGCCTCTAGGTCTCTCTGAATGCTCATCCCTAAGCCTAGGGCTCTGAGACCCTCTCTCTATGCTCTGGAACTCTGTCACACCTATCCCGTCAGGTGGTGACTCAGCACTCACATGACTGTATATGGGATTTCTCTCCTATATTCTCCTCGTTGGATCGAGGAGATACCTGACCCTCAATGGAAGGAGCTTTTTCATGACTAGCTGGATGTCCTCCTCCTAATCCTCCGTGTAGATCAACATTGACATCCTGAAGAGTCTAGAAGATCTGGGTAGGATAGCTGCTACACACACCCTGATCTGGTGGTGGTAAGTCTGGATCTATGTGGGTATTCCCCTTGCCCATCTGTGCCTCTTGCATAGACCAAAGTGAGAGTTAGTTCATTTTTTCTAAGTTTTACTCAATTTCCATGTTTACTAAAAATATGCAATTTTCTAAACTAAGTTGTTTTTTCTAGATTTTCCAAGAAAATGTGTTAGGTTTAAGTTTCTGTCCCAAGTTTTCTAGTGTGCCCAATGGTCCAAGATTTTTGAACCGCTGCTCTAATACCAAGTGTGGATTACTATTAAAACAACCCACTTGAGACCTAAGACAACAACCTAGGATTAGTTAGGAAAATTATGGAATAAAATTTTTTTATTAGAAGTGCCTACAACCAGGTTGCAAGACAACAGTTGGCACTACCAGCTCCAAACAAGTCCTAAATGTACTAAAACATACTTACCATCTATTAAAAATTATTAGAGGTCACAAGGTCCAAATTTTAGGGTTAGAAGTTTCAGTTAGGTTTAGGGGGTAAAATATCACCACACCCATTCTCTAACAGGCTCAGAGTTCAACTTTATTTTCTCATACCTTACACATTCAAATTTTCCCTAAATCATTCCCATTGGATAGGAAATTTTCTCACCTTCCAATGGTATAAAGAAGTCCTCCCTAACTCCTTGTAGAACTCCATATATAGACAGGTGAACTTTAGGGGTCAAAGTTTCCCCCAAGGGGACTGTTGTTTTTGTGTGGACTGTGTTTTATAATGAATTATGCATGTTGAAATAATGATGGTGTTATGGAAGCCAGTTTTTTCCATGGGTTGAATCACACCTCTTATTGTATTTTGGTTAGGGCTCGGGGGCCAATGATTGAGGACTGACTTCTCCTTTCATTGGATGTCTTGGTTGGGTGGAGAGCGTTGCCTTTCCCCCAATTTTGTTGTGATCAATTTGGAAGAGAAAGGAAACTTGCATGTTGCTGTTCTAGAGCAGAAAGAAAACAGTTTTTCCACCCCCTTGTGAAACATATTCATTTGTAATCCTTTCCCACTTGATTTGGAATGAATTTGTAAATGTATTGTGGGAAGAAAAGATGTTTGTAGTCGGTTGTGAGAATTGTAAATTGTGAAATGTAAAAGAGATATGCTCTGTAATCAGAAAAAAAAAGGCATGTAGTCCTATAAACTGTATGTTGACAATATATAAAGAAAGAAGTTGTTAAACTACCATTGAAAATATATGAATGAATGAAATGTTCTTTCCAAGTCAAATTGTAATTTAATTTTGCTCATGTCCATGTTTTGGGAATCTCTGTATAATTGCAAAGGAAAGAAATACATATGAAGGAAGTATATTGCATTGTCTCTTTTGGAAATATATTAAATTGGAAATATGACTTTACAATTTAGCTTTGAAAATGATTTGTTTATAAACAACTAAATATATTAGATTATATTAGAAATAAATATCACACTTAATGATAAATTGATATACAGATTTTCCTAGAAATGAATCTTTGTTGTAAATTTAAAACTAGGAATATTTTAATTAAAATGTATTAGTTGGCCGAACATTATAATCAATTTGAAAAGAATATAATTGGCATGTTATGACACCCCCCAATGAACTAAGTGACAAAGAATGCTTAAGAAAAACCACTATTTTTGAACATGCAAATCGAGTCAAACCTTTCACAGTGTTTTTTGGTAAGTGTTGGACAAAATTCAAATTGGGATTAATTTAGAAAATTACTTCCTAAAAACATTATAAGTCATCCTGGGAATAATCATCCATGTCGTTAGGCATGTTGAAGTGAGAAGGAGATCAATTGAACAAAAATTAGAAGTCAAATTTACCAGTTTTCTATTTAAAATTTGTAGACTTTTCATAAAAATTTACCCCTTAAACTTTATAAAAATGTAAAATGATGATCTGTACAAAGAGGGCATCAATAGCTTTCCAAAAAATCTTGTTTTTCCAAAATGAGCTTTCTAGCGAAATTATGGCACTTTGAATTTTTCCTGACCTGGCGGGAAAATTTGGGAAACGTTTCCTGGCAGGCCGCGACCTGAAAATTTCCGTTAAAATCGAGAAAAATTTAAAAAAAATTTACTTGGAAAAATTTTGAACTTTTTTCCATCGGCCCGCAAGAAATGAAGAGGCTACCAGTGTCATCATGGTGGAAACGGCGGAGGTAACTTATTTTTCCCTGGGCCTTTTTGAGTTTCTGGGAAAATTTACCTTGTCCCGCCGCGCTATCACAGGCTACCACGTGGAGTATATGGCATGTTAGAGGAAGGGGAAGAACCCCGTGACATTTTTCCTTGAAATTTTGTTCAATTTGGATTTCTTTTTCGAAAAACCTCGCAGCCAACACTCCGCCTCACCTTGGTGTAATCTCCTCCGCGGAGTGGTGGACCCACGCGCCACTTTCATCCTTTTTCTCCTCTTGGGAGAATGTTCCACTCAAACCCAGCTTGCCCCACCCTCCTTCACTTTCCATACACCTAGATAGAGGAGTGACACCATGTCCTCGGAGGACCCGCGGAGGCGTGGGAGATATTTGACTTTGCAACGCACAGGGAATTTAACAATACAACGAACCGCGACTGGCAATGGGCTCCTCGCCGCTCGACATGGTCCCATGGGGTGGTGGAAAAATTTACCCTAAAGTATGGCCTATCCATATCTAGAGTTCACAAGAGTTGTTTGGAGACCTTTTTTATATAGTTGGAAAGATTGAGAAAATTTTCCATCAATGGGAATGATTTAGAAATTCTGAATGGTTAAGGTGTGAGAAAAATGCAAGTTGAAACTGGGCCTATAGAGAAGTAGAGAATGGGTGTGTGAATTTAACCCTGAACCTAGTGAAATTCAACCCGAAATTTGGGACCTTGTTGTGACCTCTGATAATGTTAATAGATGGTAAGATGTTTAGTAATTTTAGACTTGTTCTAGAGTGGGATAGTGCCAATGTTGCTTAAACTCGTGTAGGCACTTCTATAAAAAAAAACTTTATTCCATAATTTTCGTAACTAAATATAGGTTGTGTCTTAGGTCTCAAGTGGGTGTTTTAACGTGCATCACAACTAGGTCTTGTGGTAAAATTTTCATTTATGGTGTAATAGCTATAGGATAAAAAAAAAGGCCCATTATGTCCCTTGTCACATCTATTCACGGCTAGTATCAATAGTCATTTCTTTGATGGACACCATTCTAAAGCTACATGAAACCCCAAGAATCCTCATGAGTGACCATGATCTGATATTTACTATCAATTTTTGATGGATTTGTTTTTCCTGTTTGGGTATTGAGTTTGGCTCATAGATCATCTTATCACCGGATCTGATGGTAAACTAGAAGTCAAAAAATTCCTAGAAGCTTATTTTTCATTTTCATAATAAAATAGCAAGTGTAAGACACAAATCAGCACTTTGTCATTAGTTAGTGCGATCGTATATTACTATTTAAGGTTTTCAAGGGAAGAAAAGTAACAAATAATCCCACCTTTTTGGCCCATCTTATTTTTTATTTTAATTTTGTCATTCCCACATATTTTTCCTATACATATCCACTTATTTCCTCAAATTTCCATCATTTTCGCCTAACTTGGGTACCCAATCCTGTATTGGGGCGCCTTGGGCACCTTGGTCCTACCTGAGTGCCTCGATCCATGCCACTTTCTTGATTCTTTTTGGGGTCCTTTCTAACCATTTTTCATGCTTATCTTTTTTCCTAATCAGCCATGTCGTTAATTATCAAATTAGAGTAAGATAACCCTATAATACAAAGTTAGGAGACCTAATTGAGGGTCCTAACATCACATACTCCTATCAATCATCTAGAGTTCATCACTTGCAATCCATATGTGGCATGCATCAAGTGCTAGGATAGATGCATCTACACAAACAACATAGAGGGAGTATTATATTCTTATTTCATGCTAACACACCTAGAACTACATCCGGGCCCTAATGTAATGTAGCGTCTACATGATCAGACACTAGTTTTGTGGCGAGGTCAGTCTGACCCTTCTTTACTATTTTATTTTTATTAGGGTTTTGATACTTCCTTCTTTTTGTCAGGTCAGCACTTCATTATTCAAGACATTCAGCGGAACTCAACAATCTAATGCAACATAATAGAGAATAGTTCATAATACCTTTTACTACCCTATACAAATTATTTCAAGATTTTTACAAAAACCAGTGCCTATCTATAGACCAGGGTGGCCAAAAAAAAACCCCAGTCTTCTCCGATCCTCCAGATCTGACCTTTTTCAAGACTTCTGGGTGTGTTGGTTTCTACGTATGGTTTTATCACTCATATCTTGACAGCCGGATATAAAATACACACAACAATAAATAATCAAAAAAAACATACCTAAACACACATATGCCCCCCATGGTCACAATAATGGAAATCCCCCCCCCACGGAAGTCCTCACATAACACCACACACAAAAAAACTCACACAGTTGCCATGGTGACTTGTTGATTTCACACTGAATTCCAATATGGTTAGTCTCCAGTCCCCCACATTGTTGTGATTTTTTTACCTGCAAAATACAAAAGCTCACTTCGAGCTCACCTGGCCAGCATCAGAACATCCAAATGATATAAGCTATAATTAGCTAACCAAATCACAACAATATCAAGATTTAACATTTATCATTTAAATTCAATTTGCAACTATCATCATCATCCAGTAGATCTCTATACTAGAGCTATTCTAATATCTCACTGTCACATGTCTCAAATCAAAAGCAATAACATATCCATGTCAACAGTAGCATCTCATCTCACACAATAAAATAAAATAGTCTCAATGATCATCAAGCAAGAATATCTGAATCTTAGATCAATATCATCCATAACATCTAACATCTAACCTCATCATGCTAATCAAAAACATAATAATTTCCATAATAATCCCTGAGCTAGTATATACACATCCTGCTATATCAAAAAACAATAATGTCAAAAATATGATCAGTAGTCAGTCAAAATCTATCTGAAATAGTGTCCAAGGAAAGTGGGCACTACATAACTCACCTTAGTTTTGCTTGAGCTCTACCAAGTAGCTCACCTGAGCTTGAGCTCCCTAACAACTCACCTGAGAGCTCACCTAGAAACTTCACCTGGGAGCTCACTGAGTAGGTTGACTTGAGCTCACTTGAGCTTGATTTTGAGCTTGTCAAGCAGCTCACTGGGGACTCACTTGGGAGCTCACCAAGTAGCTCACCTGGGAGCTCACCTAGAGCTCTCACCTAGGAGCTCACAAAAGCTCACTCTCTAAGTAGCTCACCTGATCAGTCACTTTGTGAGCTCACTGAGCTCACCGATCAGCTCATAGTTGAGCTCACCCAGGAGCTCATTGAGTCAACTCACTCAAAAACTCACTTGGGAGCTCACCTGACTAGCTCACCTTGCCAACTCACCTTGAGCTCACCTTGCAAGCTTGACATTGTCACACCTTGAGCTCACTCAGCTACCAAGTAGCTCAGTTGAGAGCTCACACTTGGAGCTCACCAAGGAGCTCACCTAGGATCACTTGACAGACTTGAGCTCACCTCTCACCTGGGAGCTCACCTGGAGCTCACCTGGGAAGCTCACCTTGAGCTCACCTCACTCACCTTGGAGCTCACTTGCTCAGCTTGAGCTCAGAGCTCACCTACTTAGCTCACAAGCTAGCTTGACACTGGGAGCTAACTCACCTGGGAGCTCACCTGGGAGCTCACCTTAAGCTCACCTTGACCTCTTCACATGGAGCTCACCTAGAGCTCACCTTGAGACAGCTCACCTTGACTCACTTGAGGAGCTCACCTTGCTAGCACTTGAGCTCATCTGGTAGCTCACCTTGGAGCTCACTCAGTAGCTCACCTAGGAGCATCACCTGGGAGCTCACCTAGGAGCTCACCTGGAGTAGCTCACCTGACTTGAGCTCAACTGGAGCTCAGGAGCTCACCTCTCAGTAGCTCACTTGGAGGTGCCAACTCACTTGAGCTCAACTTGCTAGCTCACTAAGCTCAAGTTGAGCTCAGCTCACTCACTTCACTTGACTGGGAGCTCACCTTGAGAGCTCAGCTAGCTCACCTAGCTACAGGTTGACTTGAGCTTGCTAGGAGCTCACCTAGCTCAGCTCACTCAGGGAGCTCACCTGAGTAGCTCACTCTTAGTTGAGCTCACCTAGGAGCTCACCTGGGAGCTCACAAAGCTCACCTAGGAGCTCACTTGGGAGCTCACCTCAACTCAAGTTGAGCTCACCTCAGCTCATTGGTATCAATCAGTAACTCACCTGGGAGCTCACCTTCAGCTCATTGCTCACTTGAAAGCTCACCTTGGCAACTCACCTTGAGCTCACCTTGCTTGCAACTCACCTTGAGAGCCATCTGGTAGCTCACATGTAATCTCACCTCAGAGATTCACTCTTCAAAAGCTCACCTTTGAGCTCACCTGGGAGCTCACTGAGTAGCTCACTAGGAGCTCACCTAGAGAGCTCAGCAAGAGCTCACCTAGAGCTCACCTGAGTCTCACCAAGCTCACTTTTGACCAGAAACTCACCTGGGAGCTCAATTGAGAGCTCACCTTGAAACTCACTCACTTGAGCTCACCTTGAGCTCACCTGAGGAGCTCACTTGAAGCTCACCTAGCTCACACCTTAGCTCACCTTGAAAAGCTCACTGAGAGCTCACACCTTGAGCTCACCTTGCAACTCACCTTGAGAGCTCACCTTGAGCAACTCACACTTGAGCTCACTTGGTAGCTCACCTGTAGCTCACCTCAGATTACCCTCACCTTAGCTCACCTCAGCTTTGAGCTCACCTTGGAGCTCACCTGAGAGCTCACCTAGGAGCTCACTGGGAGCTTGACTAAGTAGCTCACCCGGAGCTCAAAGTAGCTCACTTGAGCTTGAAAACTCACCTGGGAGCTCACCTGAGCTCACCTTCAGCTCACCTTGAGCTCACTAGGAGCTCACCTTGAGCTCACTTGAGCTCACCTAGAGCTCACACCTGATCAGCTCACCTGAGAGCTGGACTCTCAAGCTCACTAACTCAGATCTCAACTCACCTGAGGAGCTCACCTTGGAGCTCATCCCTTGAGCTCACTGGAGCTCACCTTGAGAGCTCACCTTGACTCACTTGAAGCTCACCTTGAGGAGCTCACTCTAATAGCTCACCTAGTAGCTCACCTGAGCTCACCTTAGCTCACTAGTAGCTTGCTCCTACTTGAGCTCACCTTAGCTCACTTGCCTAAGTAGCTCAGCTACCTTTCCATCAGGAGCTCACCTAACTCAGCTCACTGGGAGCTCACCTTGGGAGCTCACTTGAGAGCTCACCTGGAGCTCACCTAGTCACTGGTAGGAGCTCACCTTGAGCTCACTTGAGAGAGCTCACCTTGAGGAGGGACTCACTAAGGAGCTTCACCTGAAAGCTCACCTTGGGAGCTCACTCTTCACCTTCACCTTGAGCTCACCTCAAGCTCACTCAATTAGCTCACTAGGAGCTCACTTGACTTGAGCTCAAATCACCTGAGTAGCTCACACTGGAGAGCTCACCTCAGAGCTCACTTGCTTGAGAGCTCTCACCTTGAGCTCACCTTGGAGCTCACCTTGAGCTCACTTACTCATTGAGCTCACTGACCTTGAGCTCACCTTAGAGCTCACTTGAGCTCACCTCTTGAGCTCAGCTTGAGCTCACCTGTGAGCTCACCTGAGAGCTCACCTTGCTCACCTCACCTGGAGCTCACCTGAGCTCACCTTGAGCTCAGCTCTCACTTGAGCTCACCTGAGAGCTCACTCAAGTAGCTCACCTTGGAGCTCACCTAAGAGCTCACTACTCTAGAAGCTCAGCTCACCTAAGAGCTCACCTTGGAGCTCACTCACAGCTCACTCACTGCTCAACCTTGAGCTCACTCAGCTCACCTTGAGCTTGCTCAGCTCTCACCTTAGCTCACTTTCTCACCTTGCTCAGCTTGGAGCTTCTCACCTTGAGTTGAGAGCTCACCTTGAGAGCTCACTTGTAGCTCACCTGAGTCTCAGAGAGCTCACCTTGAGCTCACCTTACCAGCTCAAGCTCACTTGAGGGCTAGCTCACTTGAGCTTGCTCAGCTCAAGGAGCTCACCTGGAGCTCACCTTGCACTCACTCACCTTGAGCTCACCTGAGCTCAGCTCACTTGGGAGCTCAGTAGAGCTCACCTTGAGAGCTCACTCAGCTCACCTAAGAGCTCACAGGAGCTCACCTGCTCACTCAAAGCTCCTGGAGCTCACATTAAGCTCACTCACCGGGAGCTCACCTGGAGCTCACCTTTCACTTGAGCTCAGAGCTCAGCTTGCTCACTCTCACTCAAGCTCACTCTCAAGCTCATTTGAGCTCACTCTGAGAACTCTTGAGCTTGAGCTCAGCTCCCAGAGCTCACCTTGAGAGCTCACCTGAGCTCACTCAGCTCACCTAGGAAGCTCACCTTGGAGCTCACCTTGCTCACCTCTGGAGCTCACCTTTGAGCTCACCTAAGAGCTCACCTTTGAGCTCACCAGCTTGCTCACTGAGCTCATAGCCTTGAGTAGCTCACTTGAGCACCTAGGAGCTCACCTGATAGCTCACCTAGGAGCTTGCCAGAGCTCACCTAGGAGCTTGGAGCTCACCTGAGTCTCCTTGGAGCTCACTTGATCAGCTCACCTTGAGCTCACCTGGGAGCTCACTCTAGCTCACCTTGCTCAGCTCACCTAGGAGCTCACCTAGGAGCTCACTTGAGCTTGACTTGAGCTCACCTTGACTCACCTGAGCTCACCTCTGAGAACACCTTGAGCTCACCTGTAAGCTCACTTGCCAGCTCACCTTGAGAGCTCACCTTGAGCACACCTTGAGCTCATTGAGCAGCTCAACTTGAGCTCACTTGGAGCTCACCTGTAGCTCACCTTAGAGCTCACTCAAGAGCTCACCTTTGAGCTTCACCTAGGAGCTCACTCAGTAGCTCACTCCTAGGAGCTTGGGAGCTCACCTCACCATCAGCTCACCTTGGAGCTCACTCCTAGCTCACTTGAGCTCTCTCACCTGGAGCTCACTGAAAGCTCACACTTGAGCTCACCTTGAGCTCACCTCAGAGCTACCAGCTCTGAGCTCACTGAGGAGCTCACCTAGGAGCTCTTCCTAAGAGCTCACCTAGAACTCACCTGGGAGCTCACCTAGCTCACTCACCTTGAGCTCTCCTTTGAGAGCTCACTCACCAGCTCAGCTCACCTTGCTCACCTAATCACTTGACTTAGTTGCTGAGCTCACCTTGAGAGCTCACCTCAGAGCTCACCTAAAGTCTCACCTTGAGCTCACCTTGGAGCTCACCTAGAGCTCACCTGGAGCTCACCTGAACAAAGCTCACCTGGAGCTCACCAGTAGCTAGGCTCACTGAGAGCTCACTCAAGTGAGCTCACTTGGAGCTCACTTGAGCTCACCTGAGCTCAGCTCACCTTGGAGCTCACTTGGGAGCTCACCTAAAGCTCACACTTGGGAGCTCACCTAGGAAGCTCACCTAGAGCTCACCTCACTAGCTCACCTTGAGGAGCTCTCAGGAGCTCACAGCTCAGGAGATAGCTCAGGAGCTCCTAGGAGCTCATAGAGCTAGCTCACTCAGAGCTCACTCACCTTGAGCTCACTCACCTCACCTAAAGCTCACCTCACTTGGGAGCTCACTGGAAGCTCACTATGAGTTGACTTGACCTTGGAGCTCAGCTTGAGATCAGCTCACCTAGCTCACCACCTTGAGAGCTCACCTTGAGAGCTCACCTGGAGCTCACCATTACAGCTCAGCTCACCTTAGCTCACTCACCTCACCTCTCCATGGAGCTCACCTTGAGCTCACTCACTCTTGAGCTCACCTTGGAGCTCACCTTGAAGCTCACCTGGAGCTCACCTGAGCTCAGCTTGACCACTTGAGCTAGCTCACCTAGGAGCTCACTTGACCTGAAGCTCACCTTGAGAGCTCACCTAAGCTCACCTCTCACCTGAGCAACACCTTGAGCTCACCTTGAGCTCACTTGAGCTCACCTTGAGCTCACCTTGAGCTCACCTTAAGGAGCTCTCACTTGAGCTCACCTTGACTTGAGCTCACCCTGAAGAGCTTGACTTGAGCTCACCTCACCTAGGAGCTCACCTAGCTCTCTCACCTGGAGCTCTCAAAAAGCTCACTTGACTCACCTTGAGAGCTAGCTTTCAGCTCCTTCAGCTAGCTCACTTGCTCAGCTTAGCTCACCTTGAGCTCACCTTGAGCTCACAAGGAGCTCACCTGAGCTCACATAGCTCACCTCACCTTGAGAGAGCTCACCTGGGAGCTCACCTGAAGCTCACCTTGACTAGCTCACCTGGAGCTCACTTGCTAGCTCACCTTGAGCTCACTGAGGAGCTCACCTGAGCTCACTCAGAGCTCTCAATAGGTGCACTCTCAGCTCACTTAGCTCACCTAGGAGCTCACCTTGGGAGCTCACCTGGGAGCTCACTCAGCTCACAGTAGAGCTCACTAGTGAGCTCACTCACCTAGAGCTCACTCACCTGGAGCTCACTTAGCTCACCTCACCTAGAGCTCACCTGGGAGCTCTCACCTAGGAGCTCACCTTGGAGCTCTAAGAGCTCACTCAGGAGCTCACCTAGAGCTCAGCTCACTCAGTTGAGCTTCACAGCACTAGGAGCTCACCTGAAGTAACTCACTTGTTGAAGCTCACCTTGAGGAGCTCACCTTGACTAGCTCACCTTAGAGCTCAACTCACCTTGAGCTCACCCTTGAACTCACTTGAGCTCACCTTGCTCACTAAGCTCCACTCTTGAGCTCATCTCAGGTAGCTCACACATGTAAGCTCACCTCAAGATTTTCACACCTAAGCTCACCTTTGAGCTCACCTGGGAGCTCACCTGAGTAGCTCACCTAGGAGCTCACCTAGGAGCTCACCTTGAGCAGCTCACCTAGGAGCTCACCAAGGAGCTCACTTGAGCTCACTTGAAAGCTCACTTAGGAGCTCACCTCAACTGGAGAGCTCAGCTTTTGCCAGCTCACCTTGAGCTCACCTAGGAGCTCACCTTGAGCTCACCTTGAGCTCACCTAAGAGTTCACCTTAGAGCTCACCTTGGCACTCACCTGGTAGGACACCATGGAGCTATACAGGGACCTCACCTTAGAAACTCGCCTGACAGATTTGACCTGATAGATCTTCCTTTGTAACTTGCACCTTGTAGCTCAACCCAGGTTAGCTCACGTGGGAGCTAACCTTAGACTTGAGCTCACCTAGGAGCTCATCAATGGAGCTTTCCTTTGAAACTCGCTTTGGGATCTTTCGCCTTGGCAAATTTCCTTCCTAGGAATTTTCCTTAGAGCTCTCCTGAGGAGATCCCCTTTCCAAATCACCTTGAGAACTCATCAGGGAACTGACCTTACATTTCATCAAGCTCATCTTGCTAAGTATCTTGCACCTTAAATCTCACCTAACAATTCTCACTGTAGGAGCTCACCTAACAGCTCACCTGGGAGCTTTCCTTATAGCTCAGCTGGGAGCAAACCTTGAATAGATCACCTGATTAGGCATTTACCTAGAGGCTCACTTGTTGAGCTCACATGGGGACCTCACCTTGGGAGCTCACCAAGTATCTGCACTTGAAATCTTGCCTCAGTAGCTTGCCTTGGATCTCACCAAACATCTCATTAAGTAGCTTTACTAGGATCTCTTCTAGGAGCTCAATGATCATCTTGATTTGAGATCGTCTGGGAGCTCGTCGAGTAACTCGTCTAGAAGCTCTCCTAGGAAGTCTCACCTTAGACAGCTCTCCTTGCCAGAGCTTACCTATAGCTTTCTTTGCCAACTCGCATTGGACCTTGCGTTGGAATCTAACTCACCTTGAGAGCATCTTGTAGCTTGCATGTAAGCTCATCTCTGGGATTACTAACAAGCTAACCATTGGAGCTCTCATTGAGCAGCTCACTTGGTGGCTCACCTAGGAGCTTAGCAAGTAGATCTTACCTAGGAGCTTGTCGATTAGCTGGGACCTCTCAGCTTTCCTAGATACTAATCTTTGGAGATCACGTTGTAGCAATTCACCTTAGGAGTTGGCGTTGAGGAGCTCGACCTTAGAGCTCACCTGGGAGCTCGTCAAACAGCTCCCCCAAAAACTTGCATTGGATCTCATCAAGGAAGGTCACCTTACTAGCTTTCCTAGGAGCTTGCCACCTTACCAACTCACCTAAGGATCTCATCTGTTAGCTAACTTAGGAGTTCATCTAGGTAGCTTGTTTAGTAGCTTAGCTAGGAGCTCGCATAACAACTTGTAGATTAGAGCTCATGGAGCAGCTCGCCGCGCAGGTTGACTTGACCTCAGTTTTGGGAGCTCACTTGTGGAAGCTTTCTAAGCATCTCACCAAGGACCTTTCATGGGATCTTGACATGTAGATTACCTTGGGAGCTTAATTTGGCAGCTTTCCATTTAACTCACCTTGGAATAACTCACCAAGTATCTCGCTTTGCGAGATCTTCGTGGGAGATTCGCTTAGATCAACTCAAGTTGTTAGTTCACTCAAGGAGATTTCTTAAGTAACTCAACTTGGGAACATCTAGCCTGGGAGCTCACCTTGGCAGCTCACCTTTCCAACTTGCCTTAGGAGCTCACCTTGGAGCCTCTCCTTAAACTTGCTCTTAACTTCAACTAGCCCTGAGCTCATTTGGTAGCGTGCACTTCTGTAAGTTGACCTTAGAGATTACTAACACCTTGGCACTAACCTTTGAGGTCACCTTAGCAGCTCTCAAAGGAGATCACCTACAATTTGATCTGGGAACTTGGCAAGTTTGCAGCTTAGACCTCAAGAGCTCATAGAGTAGCTCGACTTTAGAGATTTGCCCCGGAAATCTCATCTAAGGAGATCACCTTAGATACTCACCTGGGATCTCACCTTGGAGATCACCTTGCTAACTCGCATAGGACATCTCACCTTTGCCACCTCACCTAGGATTTCACCTGAGGAGCTCACCTTGCCAACTCACCTTGGTAGCTCACCTATGGTAGCTTACCTATGGAGTTTACCTTGGAGTAGCTCGCCTGGTAAGCTCACCCTAAGGATCACGCCTTAAAGCTTTCCTAGTAGAACTCTTACCTAGGAGCTCACCTGAGTAGCTCAGCCTGGGAGGTTGCCTTAGATCTCACTTGTGTAGATCACCTTAGTAATTCACCAAGGACCTCAACTGGGAGCTCACTGGAAGTAGTTCCCTTTTGAGATCACCTAGGACAACTCACCTTGGATCTCACCTTGGCAGCTCACCTAAAGTAGCTTCACCTAGTAGGACACCTTGGAGTTCACCTAGGAGCTCACCTGGGAACACACCGAGTAACTCTCCAAGTAGAAACCACATTTGAGCTTTCCTTGGAGATTTCACTTGAGTAGCTCGTTGGGGACCTCATTTGGGAGCTCACCAAGTAGATCACGTGGGATCTTGTCCTTGGATCTCACCTTGGATCTCTCCTAAATAGCTCACCAAGTAGCTCACCAAGGAGATCTTCCAGTAGCTTTCCTGATCAGCTTGAGTTGAGTATTTCTTGGGGGAGCTCGATTGAGATAGCTCGGTTAGGAACTCAGATTAGGAAATTGACTGCAAGCTTGCCACGCAGCTCACCTGGCCAAGCTCACCTTGAGTTCATCTTACCTTAGGATCTAGCTGGGTAGCTTGCCTAGCCATCTCACCTAGAGAGCTCATCTAGTAGCTTGTATGTAAGCTCACCTCAAAGATTTCTAACAAGCTCACCTTTGAGCTTACCTGGGAGCTCACCGAAGCAGCTCACCTAGGAGCTTGGCAACTCGGAGCTTAGCATACCTACTCTCACTAGGATCTCATCTGAGCAACTCAACTTGAGCTTCACCTAGAAACTCGCCTGAGAGCTCACCTGATAGCTCATCCTTTGAGCTCACCTAGGAGCTCACCTGAGTAGCTCGACTTGAGCTCGGCCAAAGAGCTCCGTGAAGTATCTCACCTTGAAAGCTCACCTTGGAGCTCACCTAGCCATAGCTCGCCTTGAGCTCGCTGAGAAGCTCACCTTGGTTTTCAACCTAGGAAGCTCATCATTGAGCTCACCTGAGGACCTCAACTTGCTCAACTCACTTGAGATCATCTAGTAGCTCATCTTAGAGCTCACCTGGGAACTCACCTGAGTAGCTCACCTTTGATTAGGTTGACATTCAGCTTACCTTGAGAGCTCACTTGTGAGCTCACCGTAGAGCTAGCTCACCTTAGGGACCTCACCTTGGAGCTCACCAAGTAGCTTGGAGCTTGGGAGCTCACCTTGGATCTTTCCTCATTGAATCACCACATCAGTAGCTCACCTGGCATCTCACTGTCTAGGAGCTCACTGATTAGATATCACGCTTGTTAACTCACCTTGAGCTCATATGGCAGCTAACTTGGGAGCTAACCTTCTTGGGAACTTAACTGAGGAAGCTCACCTTTGACAGCTCACCTTGGGAGCTCAACTCAAGTAGCTCACCTAGTAGCTAAGCTAGGATCTCAGCAAGTAACTCACCCAGGATGCTTGCAACTTGAGCTTTCACAGAAAATCACCTGGGAGATCATGCCTGATAGCTCACCTGTACTAGCTCACCTCAGAGATTCACCTAATAAGGTTGACCTTTGAGCATCTTGACCTAGGAGGTCACCTGGGTAGCTCACCTAAAGTAGCTCAGCTGGGAAACTCGACATGGGAAGCTTACCCAGACAGCTTATCAAGAAAGTCGCAGTGGGATCTTTCCTAGAAAGCTCGCCTTGGAGCTCACATGATGTATCTCACCTTGCCAACTCTCCTTAAGCTCATCTAGTATCGTGACCTTGAGAATTCATCACAGAAGCTCATCCTCGAAGTTCACTCGAGTAAACTCACATTGGGAGCTCAGCTAAGTAGGTTGCATTTTGAACTTGCTCTGGTGAGCTCACCTATGTGAGCTCGGCTTGCCAGCTCACCTTGAGCTCGCTAAGGGACCTCACCTGGCCAACTCACCAAGTAGCTCAACTTAGGTATCTTACCTAACGGAGTTCATCAAGGAGCTTGCTAAATAACCTCACGAAGTACATCTCTCATGGGAACTCTTCCTAAGGAGCTCGACGATGGGAGATCACAGAGTTGACCTCTCCTGGGAGCTAGGTTGACTTGAGCTAACTCACCAGGGAACTCGCCAAGTACCAACTTGCTAGAGTAACTTTCCTCACGGAACTCACCTTGGAGTTCATCTGACAGCTCACCTTATGTAAGCTCATCTTTAGCTAGCCTTACCAACAAGCTCACCTTAAATCTCTCCTGGCCCAGCTCACCAAGCAGTTAATCTAGTAGCTCGGCTGGGAAGCTCACCTCAAAGTATCTTGTGTAGGAAGCTCACCTTGAGAAGCTCTTGCCTATAAGGTTTGGTGATCAGAAACTCGACCTGGGGAGATCGTCCCAACAGCTCTTCAAGCTAACTCTCCTAGGAGATCAACAAGAAGATCACCCAAAAACTTGTCATTATAGCTCACCCTATAGCTCCCCTTGCCAACTCACCGTGGGAGCTCATCTGGTCAGCTCGCCTGTAATCTCACCTTAAAGAGCTCACCTTGTAAACTAAGCCTTGAGCTTGTCTGGTAGATCACCTAGAGATTTCGTCGAGTAGCTTAGCAAGTACCTCACCTAGGTGCTCGGCGAGTCGGAGCTCACCTCAGAAAGCTAACCAAGCCAGCTTTTCCTTGTAGATTAACCTTACCAGCTCACCTTATGAGCTCACCTTGTAGTATCTCGGCTGGGGCTAATCTCATACCTCGTAGGTAGCTCACCAAATAGTTTACCTGGGAGCTCACCTTGTGAGCTCACATGGTAGCTCACCAAGAGATCTCACCTCAGTAGCTCACCTGGGAGCTCTTCTGGGATCTTTCCTAACAGTCAAGTCTGGGAACTCATCAAGTAGCTCACTTGAGCTAACTCACCTGGTAAACTCACCTGGGAGCTCACCTTGACAGCTCACCTTTCCAACTCACTTGGGAGCTCGCCTAACAACTCACCTTGCCAGCTCAACTTATTGAGTAGCTCAACCTTAACCAACTCCCCTTGAGCTCACCTCAGATCAGAGTTCATCTTGAAGCTCACCCATTAATCTCACCTGGGAGATGGTAGCTCACAGTAGCTCACGTCTAGGAGGTTGGCCTAGATTGATAAGCTCACCTTTGAGCTCACCTAGGAGCTCACCGAGTAGCTCACCTAGGAGCTTGGCTAGGAGCTTGGAAAGTAGCTCACCCAAGGATCTTACTTGCTAGCTCACCTTGCCAGCTCACCTTACATCATCTAAGAGCTTGGCAATTAGTAGCTTGACTTGAGCTCACCTAGAGAGCTCATCAAATGTCACCCAAAAACTCACCGGGAAACTCACCTAGGAGCTTGCCTTACCAACTTGCATGGGAGATCTCACCTATAAGCTCACCTTGCCAGTTCTCACCTTAAGCTCACTGAGCAGATCACCTTTCTAACGTCACCTTGAGCTTGTCTAGTATCTCACCTTGAGTTCATCATGGTAGCTCACCTAGCTTAGCTGGGAGGTCTTGTAAGCTCACCTTGGGAGCTCACCAAGAAACTCATCTAGGTTGACTAAGCTCACTTATAGCTCACCTTGGAGCTCACTTGAGGAGCTTTCCTGGGAGTAGCTCACTTGGTATCTCACCTAATGGAGCTCTCCTGGGAGCTCATTGAGTATCTCACCAAGTAGGGTTCACTTGAGCTCACTCGCTGTGAGCTCCAAGTTGAGCTCGCTTGACGGGAGCTCAGCTAGAGGAGCTTGCCAAGAAGCTTGACTTAGGAGCTCACCTATGGGAACTACTCGCCTTGATAGCTCATCCTTGTCCAACTCACCTGGAAGCTCACCTTTCTAACTCACCTTAAGCTCATCTGGTAGATCACATGTAATCTCACCTCACGAGTAACTGCTGGACAACTTCACCTTTGGAGCTCATCCTGTATAACTCACCTTTCAAAGTAATCCTCAAGCTAGTTTGGATCACTTTAAGTTGAGCTCAGCTGGTACCTCCCATGTAAGCTCACCTAACAATATTACATGACAAGCTCACCTTTGAGCTCACCTTAGGAGCTCACTGAGTAGTTTGACTTGAGCTCAGGTTGTGAGCTCGGTGAAGTAGCTCACCCTAGGGATTCTCATGGGAGCTCGACCTTACAAGCTTACATAGGGAGAAACTCACTATTAGCTCACCTTGCTAAGTATCTCACCTTGGAGCTTGAAATCAATTTGAGCTCACCTTAAGAGCTCAACCTGATTAGCTCGACTTGAGCTCACCTCGGAGCTCGTCAAGTAGCTCACCTAAAAAGCTCACCTGGGATATTCACCTAACAGCTCACCTGGGAGCTCAACGAGCTCACCTTGATCCAAACTTGACCTTGAGCTCACCTTACCAAACAGCTCACTTGAGGACTCTCACCTTGCCAAGCTCACCTTGGAGGTCATTGAGTAGCTCAAATATCTCACCTGTGAGCTCACCTCAAAGATTGCAGCTCACCTTTGACCTCGCTTGGGGAGCTTACCGAGTATCTCACCTGAGGATCTCACCTAGGAACTCACCAAGTACCTCACCTAGGAGCAACTCATCTTTAAACTCAACTTGCCGAGCTCACCTAGAGTTGAGCCTCACCTAGAGATCATCGTTGATAGCTCACCTGTTCCAAGAACTCACCTAGGAAAAATCGCATGACAGCTCACCTTTGAGCAAACTCACCCATTGAGTAGCTCACCTGAGCTAGCTCGTCCTGGGAGCTCACCTTGCCAACTCACCTTGAGCTCACCTGAGGTAGCTCACCTGATAAGCTCACCTCAGAGCTCACTGATAAGCTCACCTCAGGAGCTCATCAAGAGTAAAAACTCACCTTACAGCTTGCCCAGCTCACCTGGAGCTCATCTAAACAGCTCACCCAGGAGTTCACCTCAAGCTAACTCGGCTTGAGCTCATCTGGTTAACTTGCCTGAGAGTTCATCAAGTAGCTCTCCTGGGAGGTCACCTGAGTAGCTCTCTGAGTAGGGACCTCACCTGAACTCACTTGTGAGCTTACTTCTAAGTTCACCAAGTAGCTTGCCAAGGACTTGACCTGGGAGCTCACCAGTAGCTCACTTGGAACCTCACCCAATAGCTCACCTAGAATCTCACCGAATAGCTCACCAAGTATCTTACTTGGGAGCTCTTCTGGGAACTCAGTGATCAGCTTGATTTGAGCTCACCTAGGAGCTCAGTAAAGTACCTAGGAACTCACCTAGGAGCTCGCCTGAGGAGCTCACCTTGCACAACTCACCTTGCCAGCTCACCTGTCTAGCTTGACCTCAGAGTTCATCAACTCACCTTGAGCTCATCTGGTAGCTCACATATAAGCTCACCTCAGAGATTGGTAATAAGCTTATCTTTGAGCTCACTAAGGAGCTCACTGAGTAGCTCACCTAGGGAAGCTCAACTTGGAGTTTGGCAAGTAGCTCACCTCAAGAGCTCGTAAAGTAGCTTGAACTTGAAGATTTCCTAGCAAACGCACTTGGGGAGCTCACCTTGCAGCTCATCTTGCCAGCTCACCTTGTAGCTCACCTGGGAGCTCACTGGGTAGCTTGACTTGAGCTCACTCCATAGGAGCTCGTCAAGTAGCTCACCCAAAAACTCACATGGGAGCTCTCCTGATAGCTCACCTTACCAAATGACTTGCATACTGGGAGCTCACCTTGCCAACTTCCCTTGAGCTCACTAAGGAGCTCACATTGTCCAACTCACCTTGACCTCGTCTAATAGCTCACCTTGGAGTTTGTCAAGAAAATCTCCAAGTATCTCACCAAGTTTCCTAACAGCTCACCTAGGAGCTCGGCCTAATAGCTCACCTAAGGGAGCTCACCAAGCAACTCATCGACGTAGGTTTGACTTGAGGTCACATTGTCAGCTCACCTCAGATCACTTGCTGGGGACCTCACCTGCGAGGTCACCTAGCTATCTCATCTTGGGAGCTTGCCCATAGCTCGCTAGCTCACCTTGAGATCTTCTAGCTCGTCACTTGATTTGCTCAAGTTGGACCTCACCTAGGAGATCACCTTGAGAAAGCTCACATCGAAGCTCAGCTGGGAACTCAACCAAGTAGCTCTCCCAGGAGCTCACCAAGTAGGTGATAGCCTAAGCTTGCCCTAGCTAGCTCACCTACGAGCTCACATGGTAGGATCTCACCTTACCAAGCTCACCTCAATAACTTGACCTTCAGCTCATCCTTTGAGCTCACCTGGAGAGCTCGTTGTCATGTAGCTCACCAAGGAGCTCACTTGGGAGCTCACCTAACAGCTCACCTAGGAGCTCACCGAGGGAGCTCAATATCATCTCAGCTTGCCAGCCTGACCTTGAGCTCACTTATGGAGCTTCACCTGAATAGCTCGTGGGGGACCTCACCAAGTAGCTCACTTAGAGCTCAGGTTGACAGGAGCTTTCTTGTGAGCTCACCAAACAGCATCACCTTCAAGATAACTTGAGCAACTCACTGGGAGCTTGCCTTGACAATGCTTGTGAGCTTACCAAGGTTCTCAGATTGGCTAGCACACCTTACCAGCTACTCAACTTGAGCTCACATGGCCAACTCACCTTAGAGCTCACCCGAAATAGCTCACCATGTAGCTTTCCTCAGTAGATTCACCGACAAACTCACCATGGAGCTCACCGATCCACTCGAGTTGAGCTCACCTTGAGGAAGGAGCTCGTTGAGTAACTCACCTTGAGGAGACTCACCTGATAGCTCACCTAGTAGAGTCACCTTGATCTCACCTTACCAACTTACTTTGAGCTCATGCTTTACCAGCTCACCTTGACAGCTCATCTGGTAATCTCACAAGTAAGCTCACCTTAGAGATTGCCTGACAAGCTTTCCTTTGAGCTCACCTTGGGAGCTCACCTCGAGTTGAGCTTAGTCTGGGAGCTCGGTTAAGTAAGCTCTCCTAGGAAGCTTATTGAGTGGGAGCTCGCCTAACAACTTAGCTTGAGTTCACCTTACCTAAAAAATCACCTTACCAGAGCTCACCTAGTAGCTCGTGACCTTACCAGCTCACCTCAGGAGCTCGGACAAGTAGCCTTATATGTAGCTCACCTCAAGAAGCTCACCTTGCCAAGCTCACCTGGGAGATTACCGTAAGTAGCTCACCTAGGAGCTCATCAAACAACTTGACTTGAGCTTGCCTAGAAACTCACCTCAGGAGCTCACTGACAAGCTCACCTTAGCCAGCTTGCATGGGATATCCCCTGATCAGCTCACCTTACTAGCTCACCTAGGAGCTCATCTTGAGGAGCTCACCTTGATTCACTCACCTTGTAGATCGTCTCGTAGATCACGTATGGGAGCTTCACTTAGCCAGCTCACCTTGCCTAGCTCGTAAGACTCACCTAGGAGCTCACTAAGGAGCTCGCATTGGGAGCTCACCTGGGAGCTCACTTAGGAGCTCACCGAGCTAACTAGCTTGACCAAGTAGCTCACCTCGGGGAGCTCACCTAAGTCAGCTCGCCAACTGGCAAGGGATTTCTGCCTAGGAGCTCACCAAGTAGCTCACCTAGGAGCTCGCTGATTAGCTCGACCTTACCTAGAACTCACCTGGGAGCTTTCCTCGAGTAGCTCACCTTGGGAAACTCACCTTGGATCTCATCTTATCAGCTCACCTCAGATTTCACCTCAGAAGATTACTGAAAGTAGCTCACCTTATAGCTCACCTTAGAGCTCAGTAAGTAGCTCACCTAGTGAGCTTCACTAGTAGCTCAGATGTAATCTCACCTCAGAGAGCTCGTGAGCAAGCTTTCCTTTGAGCTTACCACAAAAACCTCACCTGGAGCTCACCTAGCAGCTCACCTGGGAGCTCAGCTCGAATTAGCTTGCCAAGTATCTCACACTAGAGAACTCACTGATGCTAGCTCAAGTTGAGCTTACCCAGGAGCTCGTGAAAGTAACTCACCTGAAAACATGCATAGATAAGTCACCTTGGCAACTCACATTGGGTAGCTCACCTAACCAAACTCATCTTGAGATCATCCTTACCATGCTAAGCTGACATTAGGAGCTCGCCTGATCAGAGCTCACCTTTGCTAGCTCACCTTGAGCTCATCTCAGGAGCTCACCTTACCAAAGAGCTCATCGAGCAGCTCAGCTTGAGCTTTCTCGGAAGCTCACCTGGGAGCTCACCTTGAAGCAACTCACCTTGTAGCTCACCCAGAGAGCTCACCGGTAGCTCACCTGATCTAACTCACCAAATAGCTCGTACCGAGAAGCTCACCTAAGTAGCTCACTTTGCCAAGTCTCACTGGGAGCTCACCTAGGAGCTCACCTAATGAGGTTCACCTTGCTGAGGAGCTCACCTTGATCTTTCCAACTCACTCTTAAGCTCACCTTGCCAACTCACCTCAATGCTCATCTAAGTAGCTCACCTAGTAGCTCACCGTTGAGCTTGACTTGTGAGCTCACCGAGTAGCTCATCTAGGACCTCACCTAGGATCTCACCATAGTAGCTCACCTTGGGAACTCACCTAAGTAGCTCACCTTAGGAGCTGACTCGAGTAAGCTCAACTTGTCCAGCTTACCTAGATAGCTCATCTGGGAGCTCACCGATGCTCGAAGCTCACCTTAGTGAGATCACATAAGTACTAGCTCACCTTTGATCTTGCCTGGGAGCTCATCCACAAGCTCACCTTACCTAGCGTCGGCCTTGAGCTCGACATGAAATCTCACCTTGAGCTCATCTTGTCAGCTTATCATGAAGCTCACCTCAAGAGATTGGCTTGACAGGAGCTTACCTTGAAGCTTACTCAAAGAGCTCACTGAGTAGCTCACCCTAGGAGCTAGGCTGCCAAGCAGCTTACCAAAAACTCACATGGGAGCTCATCGAGTAGCTTGACTTGAGCTCACCTAGAAACTCACATGGGAGTCTCACCTTGATCACCTCACCTTGAGCTCACATGAGGAGCTCACCTTACTAGACTTGACATTGAGCTTGTCTAGGAGCTCGTAAGTACCTCACAATGAAAAATCACATGGGAGCATCCCCATTTTAAGATACTAGAACAAGGGAATTTTTTTTTTTTTTTATAAACGTTCTCTGTTATGAATTATATAATTCAAACACACGTTCAAGTTTTAATAATTGTTCTCTGCCCAAACAATGCAGTTTGGAACACACAATTTCCTTTTAAAACTAATGTTCTCTGTTCACATATTTGCAATATGGAACACACATTCAGTGCCATTCAATCATATAACAGATTCCATATGCTGCTGTAAATGACTCGAAGAACTACCGATCTCCCATTTTCATGGCTCGGAGTTTCAACGATCTCTCATTTCATGACTCGGCAACTTACCGATCCTTCATGTTCATTCATGCATAGTATAATATATATACAAGGTTCTCTTACCGTTTCCGGTTATCGAAGTGATCCATTTAAGAAGCCTATCTGAATATCTGTTACTGATATTCATCTGACATCCTGCATCTTAAATTAGGTGATTAGGACAACGCAACCAGCACTTGCGATACTTTGGCCAAAGATTTTCACATGCTTTGCATGATCATATTCCTGGATGTGATACACACCAATGGAATACGTCCTTCACCTCACTTCACCTGTTATCTAGAATGGTCTTTCCTGGTTCCTACCAGTCCTTCCAATTTAAGGTCAAACTCTAACTCCAACTAGCAATATGAACGAGTATAGGAAGTTACTCATGGTAACTAAAGATACGCAGACATACGGTGTCGTCCCTAGACGACTCCATGTGTCTAGTTATCTTTAGTCCTCCGGAGTCACTCCGTATACGTGATCACACTCCTATCCCCAGCCAAGAACTTAATATTCAGCTTATGTAATCTTGATGATTTAATTCGGGAGGGCATTGTAATATGTCAGCTATAACATTGTGTCGTCATGAAGGCCCCGCCTTCATGAAGACACCATGCTGTAGCTGGCGTATGTCAATGTCCTACGGAATCCTCCCATCGAGAGTACACATCCAGCTCAAGTGATTTGGTTATGATCTTAATATTTAAGATCAACTTTCAGCAGCCATGCTGATCCTTTATCCTCGTTCTTGTTACAGTTGTATGTAGCTAAGAGAGACTAAATCCATCTTCTAGCTTACTATGCATCTTCTCCTTCGTACCGAAGGGTTGCATTTTCTCTACTTGGTTCTTTTCTTAATCCTTGGATTAAGCAGCCCATTACCGATAGAATTAATAAGTTTAACCTATTAAACTTAACCAAGTTTTTCCACAACTGTAACCAAATTCAGAATTCCAGCTTATTAGACGTTATTCAAACGAGGTCTAATTCTCAATAAATATATTCATTTATTCTCCTTAACCTTACATAGTTAAGGTCTGTTAGCCCTGGATATATTTTTCCCATATCCTTACTTTCTGAATTTAACATTCGAGGCTATTAACGGAGTCCGAATACGAAGTTCGGCTGCTCCTAAGTTATTTGATATTCCTTAGCTTTCAAGCTAATCCCGAATACCTATCAGTTATGAGATCATGTTCTTCCTAATCCTTTTTAATGTCAATTAAAAATTCATCTTAACCCAAGTATGAACTAATTGCACATTTCAACGTAAAAGTTGCATTTAGGTAAGAATAGATGTCAGTTCCTTTTAAATCCATCCAAGGACAATTGAATAATTCCAAATCAAGAAATAATGTTATATTCCCAACTTAATCAACAATATCAAACCGATATAGTCATTAAAATATCACACTTGTATTTGTATTCATCAATCCATTTCATAATCCATATATTTGCCAGTCCAAATGACTGGACTTTGTTTATATTAAACAACATTACAACTCATAAGATAGAAGAATGTAATTTCTTCTTTTCTCAATTCCTCGTAGAGGAATAATAACTATCAAATACAATTCCATCTTCAGACAATCAAAAGAAGTATCAGAAAACAACCATGTCTTCGTTTTACTCAAGTTCCATCTGCAAAATTACTTGCACGGGTCAGTTCATTGAACTGAGCATATTAAGCACTTGTCATTAAAATGAGGTGCTTCTAATTAACTGTCTCAATAAAAGAACCCTGCTTTTATGAAACGTTAATATGAACATCAATCAAGAATTAAGTATCAAAAAGAATGAACAGCATGACAACTGAATCATCTAAATACCATCCCAATCAGTCAAAGGATTACTGTCCTTTTTCCCAAATAATCATTACAAGATGTAATTTCCTTCAACAGTTCCAGATTACATCATTTGTAAGAACTAGGAATACAAGTATTTATACTGCTGTTATAACATAACTGCTATCAATTCCATTCCCTTACATTAGTAATAAATTCAAAGGATAAAATTTGACTGAAATATAAACCAATTACTTTCCTTTCAGTTCATGCATCTCATTTGATTTCAAGCAATCAAGTACAGATGAGAAAAGTAAACAACAATAAAATATAGATGCTTAAACCAAAGCAATACAAAATTCGTTCCTAACGATTACAGATTTCCAACTGTATGAGAGAAGAAATGATCATTATTCCAAGTTATCCATCCACACTCCTATTCCTTTCCTCATGACTGTACTGAAAATTGAATCCAAACGAGACATCAATCAAGATAACAGTTCAGAGTGAAACTTACAAAATCCATTCAGAATTCACTTTCCAACAGCAAGGAATAATTCCATTCATATTCAGCTTTAAATGAAAACAAGGAAGAATTTATCATCCATATCAATACTTCCTTTAAATCAGGCACATACGAATACCAAAAACAAGTTGGTAAAACATCGTATCCATCATAGAACAAGCAATATAAAGAATGCATACTATGTACTTACTGTACTAGAAGAATTCATACTTCTTTCACTGTATTTTAACCAAATAAACAGTTATACAGTCACTTAATCAATTATTCACATGACTTTCTATATCCATGAACGCACACAGTTCATAAATAACCATTTACACATTGTTGTTACCTACAGCAAGTCTAATCCGGGTGTACAGTGAAGATCTAGTGCTATTTCCCGTATTCAAACAACAAGAAGAGAAAAATTCATTCCTTTAACTATTTCAATAAGAAAACATCCATTTTCTTCAAACACAACAAGAATCACTCAAGTCGAGTTCATTTTTTTTTTAATGACAGTGCAAAATCAGAGATCACACAAAACATTTCAATCTTCCGTTTGTACAGAAAAAACACAGCACTCAGAAAAATAATCTAAATATCACTGTCACTTCCATCAAGCCGAACCTATAATGCTCAATAAATCCCAATTACCATTTCTTTCAAAATTTAAAACAACAGAAAGAAGAAGAACTCGTTTCCTTATAATTTCAGTAAAGAAACAATCATTTTCTTCAAAATGTAATAAGAACACCCAAGTCGTGTTTGTTTTATAATGACAGCTCAAACCCATATTGACAATAGAACAATTTTTCAACAATGTCAAACAAACTCACACAGCCTGTATACCATATTCAATATGCCATTTGTAATGCCCAGTTCGAGTTCCTTCTCAACAAACATTTAAATCCAAAATCCATTCTCCTATTTCACAATGATGTGCAGAACTCAAAATACAATATTCATATATCAATACCTTATCAAGGCAAACCCGCATAGGGTATTAAATGCACAAGCTTGGTACAGTCAAGACAGTCTCAAACAGCAAGCTAATTCCCATGTATTTCATTTATTTGCACAGAAATCCAAAGCCAAGTTCGTTTTCATGAAAACAGTCCGAACTGGAGGATTAAACCGCATCAATAAAACATAACAAAATCAAATTTCCATCACAGCAAGAAGAAGACATATTTCATTCATAATTTTAGAAGAAAACAGTTACTTTCTCAAACTTTCACGAATACCCAAGTCATATTCATTCATCTATACAAAAGAAAAGCACAGCACTCAAGAATATTACTATCACTTCCTTCAAACCGAGCTCATAATGCTCAATAAAACCCAATTACTATTTCCTTCAAAATCTAAAACAGCAGAAGGAAGAGGAACTCATTTCCTTAAAAAATTTCAGTAAAGAAACAATGTCAAACAACTCGCACAGCATGTTCATCACTCAATTCATATTAGCAAAAGAACAATTGCTCAATAATGAAAAACACTCATACAGCTAAGTATTCATAAGCATTTTCGAACATAACATACAAATTTTCCCCAATATGTCAAACAAACCAACACAGCATGGCTGTATTTTCCAACTCAATACAAAGACAGTTCAAATCACAACAGTTCAAATCGATTCTACATTTCAACATGAAAAATCGACTCTACCCAAATCATCTCAATCATGACAGCAAAATCAAATAAACCCAAAACCCCCTTCATCAGAAGAGCAGGGTTGTTTTAATGAGACGTTTAAGCAAAGCAAGTAGTTTTAAAGAGAAGGGCTTAACATGCCTGATAATTTTTCCTCGAAGCTCGAAGAAAACCGCGCCTACAGGAGTTATTTCCTTCCACGGCGACAGCAACAAGCTTCCCAAACAATCACCTTCCTCTACAGGCTCAAAAATAGCCTTCAGATTTCCAAAGAAACAGAGATAACAATCAAACACAACTGGTTCGACTGAACCAAGAAAAACCAAATGCAGAGCAACTTCCAAAAATCCGAACAAAACACAATGAACAACCAAAAATTCCTCCATACTCTTTCCAAGGCGGGCTGGTCGCGAAGACCAAGAAAATTAAATGCATTAAAGGCTCTGCCTTTTTCTATTTCCTCACGCCACCGCTGAATCGGGTTGGTGAATTGCCAAATTCAAATTTTGCATGAAAACAAGTTTAGTCTCATGACTAACTAGAATGCCCTAACTTTTCCCTGTTCCCGCAAAACTTGGCGCTGTCCACGTAAGGACCTTATTCAATGCCCATTAAATTTCCTTCCATCCTTATCCTTTCCATCCCCCATGGGTCTGTGCGTCCCCTTCCTTAGGTTAGGATTAGTTTAGGATTTACAATAGTGTCCAAATCTAGGTCATGTCATAGGTTAATAGAACTTAGGTCTATTTTCACCATTTAGAATTTAAAAATCCACTTAGGATAGTAGTTAGGATATAAGGTAGAACTTAGGGTAGATTAGGGTCTAATTCCCTAACACTTAATTAATCAATTTCCAATCAAGTCCTTCCGACTGACATCCAATTCAACACTGTGCAGGACATTTCATCCCACGTTCCACATACCTGAGCCACCCGCATCTAGGCCTTTATCACCTTACGGGGTCTGGCGTTACAACAGTGTATGGTTCGAGAATCGAACCTTTTCCGTTGGCATCTACGTGCCAGCTATTCATACCTGAAATCAGGTGCTGCAACATTTATATCAACCTTCAGTCTGGTTTAAAAGTAAATCGACAAAGCGATTACAAGAAGGCCACAACATACCTTGGATCAATGGAATTGATTCAAGGTGTGCTGTCAATCAGCGAATAGAGTTCAGCAAGCATACGACAAATTTTTCGTCACATCAGCAAACATACAAGCAATAATAACTGTTGTCCCATGTAAACAAATTACAGTATGCAAGAATCCAGATTAGCAACACATTCCTTTAAGATCAAAAATATATCTTAACATGTTTGCCTTCATTTCAGCAGTTACAACATTATGAAAAATAATCACCATGATAACTTACAAAAATCAGGGCGTTACATTCCTCCCTCCTTAAAGAATCATCGTCCCGATGATCAAATTAACCAAATCAAGGAGTTTCTAGGACAAAGTTCAGTTATTGTCCTTCCATTCATAAGTTCATACCAAAAACAGATTCACTCTTAAAAACAGTGTTTTAAGACAACTGTAAAATAGACTAATAATTGTCTAAATTTGGTAGAATTATCAGTTTTTCGAATTTCAATTTCGATCAAACAAGTATGGAAAAGCAGATCTCATTTCTTCGAGATTTTCCCAAGTTGCACTTTCTTCGCTGAACTGGTCCCACTGGACCTTACATTGATTCACTTCGCGATTTCTTAAGTACAACTGGCGAGTTCCCAGCACTCGAATGGGCTTAACCACGATTATTCCTGGGTCTTGGACCTGCAAGGAATTCCAATTCAGCACATGTGATAAATCTGTTACGTATTTCTTAAGCAAAGAAATATGAAAAACATCATGCATTTGAGATAAAGCAGGAGGTAATGCTAGACGATAAGCTACAGGGTTGATTATTTCAACAATTTCAAAAGGTCCCACGTATCGTGGCGACAACTTGGCAGCCTTGCCAAAAGTTATTGAGCTCTTTTTCGGCTTCACCCGAAGAAAGACCTTCTCTCCCAGTTTATAATTCCTATCAACCCGCTTTAAGTCTGCATAACTCTTTTGCCTATTGGCAGCCTCCTTTAGATGTTCCCGAATCATTTTGATTTGTTGTTCCATTTCCGTAAGGATTTCTGGCCCAATTACCTCTCTGTCCTCTACGTTGTCCCAGCTGACAGGGGTTCTGCATTTTCTTCCATACAATGCTTCAAAGGGCGCCATTTTTAAAGAGGCATGGTATGTATTATTGTAGGCAAATTCAACCAGCGGAAGGTATTCCTCCCATTTATACTGCTGGTCCATGCAATACATCATTAACACGTCCTCTAAAACTTGATTAACTCTCTCAGTCTGTCCATCCGTCTCCGGATGATATGCAGAGCTCAAGTTTAATTTAGTTCCCAAGGCTGCATTAAGCGTTTGCCAAAACCTTGATGTCATCCTTGGATCTCTGTCCGATATGATTAATTCGGTATTCCATGCAATCTGAAAATTTCATGTACAAATCTTCTTGCTAACACTGGTGCATCGTCTTTCAAATTACCAGCAATGAAGTGTGCCACTTTGGTCAATTTGTCGACGACAACCAGGATAATATCATGCTTATTTCTTGACATAGGCAATCCTTGAACGAAATCCATCGTTATCACTTGCCATTTGTACTGTGGAATGCTGTGGGGATACAATAATCCAGCGGGATGCATATGTTCCACCTTAACACGCTGACATTCTAAGCAGTGTGTTACAAATTCCACCACATCCTTTTTCATTCCCTTCCAGAAGTATTGCTGCTTAAGATCAGCAAGCATTTTCGTAATGCCAGGGTGTCCAGAAAAAGGTGAATTATGAAATTCAGTTAACAATTTCCTTCTTAAGTCATTTGCCAAAGGTATATATACCCTGTTTTCGAACCTCAGAATTCCTTCATTGTCGAAACGAAATCCTTTATACCTGACATCCTTTGGATCTGCAGCAAGTGCTGTTTTGACTTGCTGGAAATAAGGATCTGATTCCAAGGCATCTTTCACCTCATCCTTAAACTGAGTTCTTAACGTTATAAGAGCAGAGATATGCTTCCTTCGACTCAGAGCATCTGCCACTCTATTTTCCTTGCCTTTGATGTAGCTTATATCAAAATCATACTGAGACAGAAATTCTAACCATCTTCGCTGCCTTGCATTCAGATTTGGCTGAGTAAAAATATACTTCAACCCCAGATGGTCTGTTTTTAACTCAAAAGGCTTGCCTAAAAGGTAATGCCTCCACATTTGAAGTGCATGAACAATGGCAGCAAGCTCTAGGTCGTGTGGAGCATAATTCTGTTCATGTAACTTAAGCTTTCTGCTTTCATAAGCTATAACATGGTTATTCTGTAACAGAATACCTCCAAGGCCTTCTCCTGATGCATCCGTTACAACCATAAAATTTCCATTTGGATCAGGTACAGTTAAAATAGGTGCTGTAGTTAACTGTTCCTTTAAATTTTTAAAGGCAGATTCACATTTGTCCGTCCAGACAAATTTCTTATCCTTCTTTTGCAGTGAAGTGATTGGGGCAGCAATTTTTGAAAAGTCCTTAACGAACTTTCGATAATATCCTGCCAAGCCCATGAAGCTCCTCACTTCATGCACGTTCTTAGGCGCAGGCCACTCGGTTATAGCTGTGATCTTTGAAGGGTCTACAGCTATTCCATTCTTGCTTATAACGTGTCCCAAATAATGCACCTCTGCATCATAAAAGGAACATTTAGACAGTTTACCATACAACTTCCTCTTTCTTAAAATTTCCAGCACTATCCTTAGATGTTCTTGGTGCTCTTCGACATTTTTAGAGTATATAAGAATGTCGTCTAAGAATACAAGCACAAACTTGTCTAAGTATTCTTGAAAAATATTGTTCATCAGATTCATGAAGGCGGCAGGTGCATTGGTCAACCCAAAAGGTAACACCGTGAACTCATAATGCCCGTACCTTGTTCTAAAAGTTGTTTTATGAATATCTTCTTCCTTTATTCTCAGCTGATGATACCCAGATCGAAGATCTATTTTTGAATAGACTGATGCTCCTCGCATCTGATCGAACAGATCATCAATCCTAGGAAGTGGGTATCGATTTTTAATAGTTGCCTTGTTCAGCATTCTGTAATCAATGCACAGCCTCAATGTGCCATCCTTTTTCTTTACAAAAATTACCGGCGCTCCCCAAGGTGAGACGCTCGGTCTTATCAGCCCCTTAGTCAAAAGTTCTTGTAACTGAGCCTTTAGCTCTACCAACTCGATGGTGGTCATTCTATAAGGTGCCTTAGATATGGGTTCAGTTCCCGGCTTGATTTCTATTGCAAAGTCAAACTCTCGTTTGGGTGGAAGACCTGGCAATTCCTCCGGAAACACATCACTGAAACCCCTTAACAATGGATATCTTTCCATGAAATCATTATCTTCCTCAGCATTTTCTGTCATTTTTACTGCATACAAGGTGCAGCCTCTATTTTTAGCCCTTTTTAGTTGCATAGCTGTCAGTTTCCTAACTGCAACTTCACGTTTTACACCTTGAATGACTGCTGCTTTCTGCAGGTCATCAAAACAACAAATTTGTTTTTCATAACAGTCGACCTTTGCCTTATGTTCTGCCAACCAGTTAACTCCAATAATGATATCATATGATCCTAAAGGAGTGACATACAGGTCAACTTCGGTGGAGAAACTGGGCAAGTCAAGAATTTCCCCAAAAAGGCACATTTCGACTGTATGGACAACATTATTCCCATAATGCACTGTCCATGTTTTATCCATTCGTTCAGCCTTTCTTTTTAATTTCATTACAAGTTTAGCAGAAATAAAGCATTCAGTAGCTCCAGTATCAAAAAGTATGACTACAGGTGTACCGAATAACTTACCCGGAACTTCTATAGGCGTAACTTGCTTTTCAGCTTGTCTGTTAGCCACTGCAACGTGTATCCCATGCTACTGATTGCGATCATCCTTCTTCAGAGGACAGTGATTCACGTAGTGGTCCTTTCCACAGTTGAAGCATCCTCCAACTGGCCCTTTTCTAGGCTCAAATTTGTTACCAGCTTTGAAGTTATCATTCTGGCTTCCATAGGACTTTTGTCCATTGCCACTAACTTTTGTGAAGCTGTTCCGCACACTATTTACAGGTTTGTTCATCAAAGATTTCTTGTTGTTATCCACAACAATTTTGTTTTTCACACCAAACCTTTTCCAAGGCCCCCTTTTAGGTGCGAGAGATGAAGAAGAATTGGGAATCTTCTTCCTTATCTCTTCCCTATGAGCAGAAATTGCTCTCAATTTCTGTTCCTGTCTAATTGCCTTTTCGACAACTCCTTCCATGGTGGTTGGGCCGTGGACATCCACTTCGCCACCAATGATGGGATTCAGTCCCATTATGAATTTCCGTATTCTGAACTTCTCGTCAGCTTGGTACTGCGGCACATACTTAAGGAGTTTAGTAAACCCTTCCCAGTATTCTGTCACCGTCAGCCTTCCTTGCGACCAGTTCTGAAATTCAGTCATTTTCCTATCAAAATAGAGTTGAGGCAGCCATCGTTGCCTAAAGTAACCCTTAAATTGATCCCAAGTTATGTCTGATTCGACAATATTCAACTCAACCTTACGGTTGTCCCACCATGATGATGCTTCATGAGAAAGCTGATATGCTCCCCATATCGCTTTGGTCTCTTCGGAGAAGTTTCTTATTGCAAAGTATTTCTCCATTTCACTGAGCCAATTCTCAGCTCCGTCCCCAAGGGTTGTTCCATCAAACTTTGGAGGACTTATTCTCTTTATGTCATTTGTAAGTTCAGCTGCTAATCTTGCCCTTTTATTTTCAGGATGATTAGGAGCAATTACGTTATTATTATCAACACCCGGATTCCCTCCATTGGTGTTGTCCACAGGAGGTGGCTGATCATTTATATCAGCTTCTTCTTCCTCCTCTTCATTGCCCATTGACTGTTGTTCCAGAACAGTCAAACGATCTCTCGTATCTAGTAGGGCAGCAAGGATTTCATCCAGCTTTTGAGCAGTAGCTGCTTCTCCACCCAGTAACGGGTTGTTCGCAGCATTCCCTCTTGTTCTGACCATTTTCTGTTCAATAAGAAAATGTAAACCTTATTAATATTGTGGACTCATTAGGTCCAAGAGCTGCAACCTTTAGCTCTGATACCAAGATGTAACATCCCCATTTTAAGATACTAGAACAAGGGAATTTTTTTTTTTTTTTTTATATAACGTTCCCTGTTATGAATTATATAATTCAAACACACGTTCAAGTTTTAATAATTGTTCTCTGCCCAAACAATGCAGTTTGGATCACACAATTTCCCTGTAAAACTAATGTTCTCTGTTCACATATTTGCAATATGGAACACATATTCAGTGCCATTCAATCATATAACAGATTCCATATGCTGCTGTAAATGACTCGAAGAACTACCGATCTCCCATTTTCATGGCTCGGAGTTTCAACGATCTCTCATTTCATGACTCGGCAACTTACCGATCCTTCATGTTCATTCATGCATAGTATAATATATATACAAGGTTCTCTTACCGTTTCCGGTTATCGAAGTGATCCATTTAAGAAGCCTATCTGAATATCTGTTACTGATATTCATCTGACATCCTGCATCTTAAATTAGGTGATTAGGACAACGCAACCAGCACTTGCGATACTTTGGCCAAAGATTTTCACATGCTTTGCATGATCATATTCCTGGATGTGATACACACCAATGGAATACGTCCTTCACCTCACTTCACCTGTTATCTAGAATGGTCTTTCCTGGTTCCTACCAGTCCTTCCAATTTAAGGTCAAACTCTAACTCCAACTAGCAATATGAACGAGTATAGGAAGTTACTCATGGTAACTAAAGATACGCAGACATACGGTGTCGTCCCTAGACGACTCCGTGTGTCTAGTTATCTTTAGTCCTCCGGAGTCACTCCGTATACGTGATCACACTCCTATCCCCAGCCAAGAACTTAATATTCAGCTTATGTAATCTTGATGATTTAATTCGGGAGGGCATTGTAATATGTCAGCTATAACATTGTGTCGTCATGAAGGCCCCGCCTTCATGAAGACACCATGCTGTAGCTGGCGTATGTCAATGTCCTACGGAATCCTCCCATCGAGATTACACATCCAGCTCAAGTGATTTGGTTATGATCTTAATATTTAAGATCAACTTTTAGTAGCCATGCTGATCCTTTATCCTCGTTCTTGTTACAGTTGTATGTAGCTAAGAGAGACTAAATCCGTCTTCTAGCTTACTATGCATCTTCTCCTTCGTACCGAAGGGTTGCATTTTCTCTACTTGGTTCTTTTCTTAATCCTTGGATTAAGCAGCCCATTACCGATAGACTTAATAAGTTTAACCTATTAAACTTAACCAAGTTTTTCCACAACTGTAAACAAATTCAGAATTCCAGCTTATTAGACGTCATTTAAACGAGGTCTAATTCTCAATGAATATATTCATTTATTCTCCTTAACCTTACATAGTTAAGGTCTGTTAACCATGGATATGTTTTTCCCATATCCTTACTTTCTGAATTTAACATTCGAGGCTATTAACGGAGTCCGAATACGAAGTTCGGCTGCTCCTAAGTTATTTGATATTCCTTAGCTTTCAAGCTAATCCCGAATACCTATCAGTTATGAGATCATGTTCTTCCTAATCCTTTTTAATGTCAATTAAAAATTCATCTTAACCCAAGTATGAACTAATTGCACATTTCAACGTAAAAGTTGCATTTAGGTAAGAATATATATCAGTTCCTTTTAAATCCATCCAAGAACATTTGAACAATTCTAAATCAAGAATAATGTTATATTCCCAACTTAATCAACAATATCAAACTGATACAGTCATTAAAATATCACACTTGTATTTGTGTTCATCAATCCATTTCATAATCTATACATTTGCCAGTCCAAATGACTGGACTTTGTTTATATTAAACAACATTACAACTCATAAGATAGAAGAATGTAATTTCTTCTTTTCTCAATTCCTCGTAGAGGAATAATAACTATCAAATACAATCCATCTTCAGACAATCAAAAGAAGTATCAGAAAACAACCATGTCTTCGTTTTACTCAAGTTCCATCTGCAAAATTACTTGCACGGGTCAGTTCATTGAACTGAGCATATTAAGCACTTGTCATTAAAATGAGGTGCTTCTAATTAACTGTCTCAATAAAAGAACCCTGCTTTTATGAAACGTTAATAAGAACATCAATCAAGAATTAAGTATCAAAAAGAATGAACAGCATAACAACTGAATCATCTAAATACCATCCCAATCAGTCAAAGGATTACTGTCCTTTTTCCCAAATAATCATTACAAAAAGTAATTTCCTTCAAACAATTCCAGATTACAACATCTGTAAAAACTAGGAACAGACGTATGCATACTGCTGTTATAACATAACTGCTATCAATTCCATTCCCTTACATTAGTAATAAATTCAAAGGATAAAATTTGACTGAAAATATAAACCAATTACTTTCCTTTCAGTTCATGCAACTCATTTGATTTCAAGCAATCAAGTACAGATGAGAAAAGTAAACAACAATAAAATATAGATGCTTAAACCAAAGCAATACAAAATTCGTTCCTTAACGATTACAGATTTCCAACTGTATGAGAGAAGAAATGATCATTATTCCAAGTTATCCATCCACACTCCTATTCCTTTCCTCATGACTGTACTGAAAATTTAATCCAAACGAGACATCAATCAAGATAACAGTTCAGAGTGAAACTTACAAAATCCATTCAGAATTCACTTTCCAACAGCAAGGAATAATTCCATTCATATTCAGCTTTAAATGAAAACAAGGAAGAATTTATCATCCATATCAATACTTCCTTTAAATCAGGCACATACGAATACCAAAAACAAGTTGGTAAAACATCGTATCCATCATAGAACAAGCAATATAAAGAATGCATACTATGTACTTACTGTACTAGAAGAATTCATACTTCTTTCACTGTATTATAACCAAATGAACAGTTATACAGTCACTTAATCAATTATTCACACGACTTTCTATATCCATGAACGCACACAGTTCATAAATAACAATTTGCACTTTGCTGTTACCTACAGCAAGTCCAACCCGTATTGTACAGTAAAGCTCTATTGTTGCTATTTCCAGAATTCAAACAGCAAGAAGAGAAAAATTCATTCCTTTAACTATTTCAATAAGAAAACATCCATTTTCTTCAAACACAACAAGAATCACTCAAGTCGAGTTCATTTTTTTGAATGAGAGTGCAAAATCAGAGACCACACGAAACATTTAAATCTTCCGTTTGTACAGAAAAACACAACACTCAGGAAACAATCTAAATATCACTGTCACTTCCATCAAGCCGAACCTATAATGCTCAATGAATCCCAATTACCATTTCTTTCAAAATCTAAAACAGCAGAAAGAAGAAGAACTCGTTTCCTTATAATTTCAGTAAAGAAACAATCATTTTCTTCAAAATGTAATAAGAACACCCAAGTCGTGTTTGTTTTATAATGACAGCTCAAACCCATATTGACAATAGAACCATTGTTCAACAATGTCAAACAAACTCACACAGCATGTACTTTTCATTCAATATGCCATTTGTAAAGAAAAACCCATTTCGAGTTCCTTATCAACAGACATTTCAAATGAAATGTTCTATTTCACAATGATGTGCAGAAATAGAATACAATATTCATATAACAATACCTTTATCAAGGCAAACCCGCATAGGGTATTAGATGCACAAGCATGGTACAGTCAAAACAGTCTCAAACAGCAAGCTAATTCCCATGTATTTCATTTATTTGCACAGAAACAAAGCCAAGTTCGTTTTCACGACAGACAGTTCGAACTGGAAGATCAAACCGCATCCAATAAAACACAATAAAATCAACTTTCCATCACAGCAAGGAGAAAACATAGTTCATTTATAATTTCAGTAAGAAAAACAATTACTTTCTTCCAACTCCCACGAATACCCAAGTCGTATTCATCCATTCCATTTTTACAAAAGAAAAAGCACAGCACTCAGAGAATATTACTATCACTTCCATCAAACCGAGCCCATAATGCTCAATAAAACCCAATTACTATTTTCCTTCAAAATCTAAAACAAGAAAAACCCAGGAACTCATTTCCTTTCAAAAATTTCAGTAAAGAAACAATGTCAAAACAACTCATACGTTCATACAGTATGCACAATTTCATAAAATTATAAAGAACGAATTCCCCAATACTGTCGAACAAATCAACACAGCATGGCTGTATTTTCCAACTCAATAAATATGCAAAGACAGTTCAAATCGCAACAGCAAAGAAAACGACTCTACCCAAAATCATCTCAATCATGACAGCAAAATCAAATAAACCCAAAACCCCCTTCATCAGAAGAGCAGGGTTGTTTTAATGAGACGTTTAAGCAAAGCAAGCAGTTTAAAGAGAAGGGCTTAACATGCCTGATAATCTTCCTTGAAGCTCGAAGAAAACCGCGCATACAGGAGTTATTTCCTTCCACGGCGACAGTAGCAAACTTCCCAAACATCACCTTCCACTACAGGCTCAAAAATAGCCTTAGATTTCCAAGAAACAGAGATAACAATCAAACACAACTGGTTCGACAGAACCATGAAAAACCAAATGCAGAGCAACTTCCAAAAACCCGAAAGAACACAATGAACAACAAAATTTCCTCCATACTCTTTCCAAGGCGGGCTGGTCGCGAAGACCAAGAAAATTAAATGCATTGAAGGCTCTGCCTTTTTCTTTTTCCTCACGCCATTGCCGAATCGGGTTGGTGAATTGCCAAATTCAAATTTTGCATGAAAACAAAGTTTAGTCTCATGACTAACTGAATGCCTCTAACTTTTCCCTGTTCCCGCCAAACTTGGCGCTGTCCACGCAAGGACCTCATTCATTGCCCATTAAATTTCCTTCCATCCTTATCCTTTCCATCCCCATGGGTCTGTGCGTCCCCTTCCTTAGGTTAGGATTAGTTTAGGATTTATAATAGTGTTCATATCTAGGTCATAGGTAGTTCCTAGGTTAGAGGACTTAGTTCTATTTTCACCCTTAGAATTTAAAAATCCACATAGGATAATAGTTAGGGTATAAGGTAGAACTTAGGAGTAGATTAGGGTCTAATCCCCTAACACTTAATTAATCAATTTCCAATCAAGTCCTTCCGACTGTCATCCAATTCAGCGCTATGCAGGATGTTTCGTCCCACGTTCTACATACCTGAGCCACCCGCATCCAGGCCTTATCGCCTTACGGGGTCTGGCGTTACAACAGTGTATGGTTCGAGAATCGAACCTTTTTCGTTGGCATCTACGTGCCAGCTATTCATACCTGAAATCAGGTGCTGCAACATTTATATCAACCTTCAGTCTGGTTTAAAAGTAAATCGACAAAGCGATCACAAGAAGGCCACAACATACCTTGGATCAATGGAATTGATTCAAGGTGTGCTGTCAATCAGCGAATAGAGTTCATCAAGCATACGACAAATCTGTTGTCACATCAGCAAACATACAAGCAATAATAACTGTTGTCCCATGTAAACAAATTACAGTATGCAAGAATCCAGATTAGCAACACATTCCTTTAAGATCAAAAATATATCTTAACATGTTTGCCTTCATTTCAGCAGTTACAACATTATGAAAAATAATCACCATGATAACTTACAAAAATCAAGGCGTTACATTCCTCCCTTCTTAAAGAATCATCGTCCCGATGATCAAATTAACCAATTCAAGGAGTTTCTAGGACAAAGTTCAGTTATTGTCCTTCCATTCATAAGTTCATACCAAAAACAGATTCACTCTTAAAAACAGTGTTTTAAGACAACTGTAAAATAGACCAATAATTGTCTAAATTTGGTAGAATTATCAGTTTTTCGAATTTCAATTTCGATCAAACAAGTATGGAAAAGCAGATCTCATTTCTCCGAGCTTTTCCCAAGTTGCACTTTCTTCGCTAAACTGGTCCCACTGGACCTTACATTGATTCACTTCACGATTTCTTAAGTACAACTGGCGAGTTCCCAGCACTCGAATGGGCTTAACCACGATTATTCCTGGGTCTTGGACCTGCAAGGAATTCCAATTCAGCACATGTGATAAATCTGTTACGTATTTCTTAAGCAAAGAAATATGAAAAACATCATGCATTTGAGATAAAGCAGGAGGTAATGCTAGACGATAAGCTACAGGGTTGATTATTTCAACAATTTCAAAAGGTCCCACGTATCGTGGCGACAACTTGGCAGCCTTGCCAAAAGTTATTGAGCTCTTTTTCGGCTTCACCCGAAGAAAGACCTTCTCTCCCAGTTTATAATTCCTATCAACCCGCTTTAAGTCTGCATAACTCTTTTGCCTATTGGCAGCCTCCTTTAGATGTTCCCGAATCATTTTGATTTGTTGTTCCATTTCCGTAAGGATTTCTGGCCCAATTACCTCTCTGTCCTCTACGCTGTCCCAGCTGACAGGGGTTCTGCATTTTCTTCCATACAATGCTTCAAAGGGCGCCATTTTTAAAGAGGCATGGTATGTATTATTGTAGGCAAATTCAACCAGCGGAAGGTATTCCTCCCATTTATACTGCTGGTCCATGCAATACATCCTTAACATGTCCTCTAAAACTTGATTAACTCTCTCGGTCTGTCCATCCGTCTCCGGATGATATGCAGAGCTGAAGTTTAATTTAGTTCCCAAGGCCGCATTAAGCGTTTGCCAAAACCTTGATGTCATCCTCGGATCTCTGTCCGATATGATTAATTCGGGTATTCCATGCAATCTGAAAATTTCATGTACAAATCTTCTTGCTAACACTGGTGCATCGTCTTTCAAATTACCAGCAATGAAGTGTGCCACTTTGGTCAATTTGTCGACGACAACCAGGATAATATCATGCTTATTTCTTGACATAGGCAATCCTTGAACGAAATCCATCGTTATCACTTGCCATTTGTACTGTGGAATGCTGTGGGGATACAATAATCCAGCGGGATGCATATGTTCCGCCTTAACACGCTGACATTCTAAGCAGTGTGTTACAAATTCCACCACATCCTTTTTCATTCCCTTCCAGAAGTATTGCTGCTTAAGATCAGCAAGCATTTTCGTAATGCCAGGGTGTCCAGAAAAAGGTGAATTATGAAATTCAGTTAACAATTTCCTTCTTAAGTCATTTGCCAAAGGTATATATACCCTGTTTTCGAACCTCAGAATTCCTTCATTGTCGAAACGAAATCCTTTATACCTGACATCCTTTGGATCTGCAGCAAGTGCTGTTTTGACTTGCTGGAAATAAGGATCTGATTCCAAGGCATCTTTCACCTCATCCTTAAACTGAGTTCTTAACGTTATAAGAGCAGAGATATGCTTCCTTCGACTCAGAGCATCTGCCACTCTATTTTCCTTGCCTTTGATGTAGCTTATATCAAAATCATACTGAGACAGAAATTCTAACCATCTTCGCTGCCTTGCATTCAGATTTGGCTGAGTAAAAATATACTTCAACCCCAGATGGTCAGTTTTTAACTCAAAAGGTTTGCCTAAAAGGTAATGCCTCCACATTTGAAGTGCATGAACAATGGCAGCGAGCTCTAGGTCGTGTGGAGCATAATTCTGTTCATGTAACTTAAGCTTTCTGCTTTCATAAGCTATGACATGGTTATTCTGTAACAGAATACCTCCAAGGCCTTCTCCTGATGCATCCGTTACAACCATAAAATTTCCATTTGGGTCTGGTACAGTTAAAATAGGTGCTGTAGTTAACTGTTCCTTTAAATTTTTAAAGGCAGATTCACATTTGTCCGTCCAGACAAATTTCTTATCCTTCTTTTGCAGTGAAGTGATTGGGGCAGCAATTTTTGAAAAGTCCTTAACGAACTTTCGATAATATCCTGCCAAGCCCATGAAGCTTCTCACTTCATGCACGTTCTTAGGCGCAGGCCACTCGGTTATAGCTGTGATCTTTGAAGGGTCTACAGCTATTCCATTCTTGCTTATAACGTGTCCCAAATAATGCACCTCTGCATCATAAAAGGAACATTTAGACAGTTTACCATACAACTTCCTCTTTCTTAAAATTTCCAGCACTATCCTTAGATGTTCTTGGTGCTCTTCGACATTTTTAGAGTATATAAGAATGTCGTCTAAGAATACAAGCACAAACTTGTCTAAGTATTCTTGAAAAATATTGTTCATCAGATTCATGAAGGCGGCAGGTGCATTGGTCAACCCAAAAGGTAACACCGTGAATTCATAATGCCCGTACCTTGTTCTAAAAGTTGTTTTATGAATATCTTCTTCCTTTATTCTCAACATATGATACCCAGATCGAAGATCTATTTTTGAATAGACTAATTCTCCTCGCATCTGATCGAACAGATCATCAATCCTAGGAAGTGGGCATTGATTTTTAATAGTTGCCTTGTTCAGCATTCTGTAATCAATGCACAGCCTCAATGTGCCATCCTTTTTCTTTACAAAAATTACCGGCGCTCCCCATGGTGAGACGCTCGGTCTTATCAGCCCCTTAGTCAAAAGTTCCTGTAATTGAGCCTTTAGCTCTACCAACTCGAGGGTGGTCATTCTATAAGGTGCCTTAGATATGGGTTCAGTTCCTGGCTTGATTTCTATTGCAAAGTCAAACTCTCGTTTGGGTGGAAGACCTGGTAATTCCTCCGGAAACACATCACTGAAACCCCTTAACAATGGATATCTTTCCATGAAATCATTATCTTCCTCAGCATTTTCTGTCATTTTTACTGCATACAAGGTGCAGCCTCTATTTTTAGCCCTTTTTAGTTGCATAGCTGTCAGTTTCCTAACTGCAACTTCACGTTTTACACCTTGAATGACTGCTGCTTTCTGCAGGTCATCAAAACAACAAATTTGTTTTTCATAACAGTCGACTTTTGCCTTATGTTCTGCCAACCAGTTAACTCCAATAATGATATCATATGATCCTAAAGGAGTGACATACAGGTCAACTTCGGTGGAGAAACTGGGCAAGTCAAGAATTGCCCCAAAAAGGCACATTTCGACTGTATGGGCAACATTATTCCCATAATGCACTGTCCATGTTTTATCCATTCGTTCAGCCTTTCTTTTTAATTTCATTGCAAGTTTAGTAGAAATAAAGCATTCAGTAGCTCCAGTATCAAAAAGTATGACTACAGGTGTACCGAATAACTTACCCGGAACTTCTATAGGCGTAACTTGCTTTTCAGCTTGTCTGTTAGCCACTGCAGCGTGTATCCTATGCTGCTGATTGCGATCATCCTTCTTCAGAGGACAGTGATTCGCGTAGTGGTCCTTTCCACAGTTGAAGCATCCTCCAACTGGCCCTTTTCTAGGCTCAAATTTGTTACCAGCTTTGAAGTTATCATTCTGGCTTCCATAGGACTTTTGTCCATTGCCACTAACTTTTGTGAAGCTGTTCCGCACACTATTTACAGGTTTGTTCATTACAGATTTCTTGTTGTTATCCACAACAATTTTGTTTTTCACACCAAACCTTTTCCAAGGCCCCCTTTTTGGTGCGAGAGATGAAGAAGAATTGGGAATCTTCTTCCTTATCTCTTCCCTATGAGCAGAAATTGCTCTCAATTTCTGTTCCTGTCTAATTGCCTTTTCGACAACTCCTTCCATGGTGGTTGGGCCGTGGACATCCACTTCGCCACCAATGATGGGATTCAGTCCCATTATGAATTTCCGTATTCTGAACTTCTCGTCAGCTTGGTACTGCGGCACATACTTAAGGAGTTTAGTAAACCCTTCCCAGTATTCTGTCACCGTCAGCCTTCCTTGCGACCAGTTCTGAAATTCAGTCATTTTCCTATCAAAATAGAGTTGAGGCAGCCATCGTTGCCTAAAGTAACCCTTAAATTGATCCCAAGTTATGTCTGATTCGACAATATTCAACTCAACCTTACGGTTGTCCCACCATGATGATGCTTCATGAGAAAGCTGATATGCTCCCCATATCGCTTTGGTCTCTTCGGAGAAGTTTCTTATTGCAAAGTATTTCTCCATTTCACTGAGCCAATTCTCAGCTCCGTCCCCAAGGGTTGTTCCATCAAACTTTGGAGGACTTATTCTCTTTATGTCATTTGTAAGTTCAGCTGCTAATCTTGCCCTTTTATTTTCAGGATGATTAGGAGCAATTACATTATTATTATCAACACCTGGATTCCCTCCATTGGTGTTTTCCACAGGAGGTGGCTGATCATTTATATCAGCTTCTTCTTCCTCCTCTTCATTGCCCATTGACTGTTGTTCCAGAACAGTCAAACGATCTCTCGTATCTAGTAGGGCAGCAAGGATTTCATCCAGCTTTTGAGCAGTAGCTGCTTCTCCACCCAGTAACGGGTTGTTCGCAGCATTCCCTCTTGTTCTGACCATTTTCTGTTCAATAAGAAAATGTAAACCTTATTAATATTGTGGACTCATTAGGTCCAAGAGCTGCAACCTTCAGCTCTGATACCAAGATGTAACATCCCCATTTTAAGATACTAGAACAAGGGAATTTTTTTTTTTACAACGTTCCCTGTTATGAATTATATAATTCAAACACACGTTCAAGTTTTAATAATTTTTTTCTGCCCAAACAATGCAGTTTGGATCACACAATTTCCTTTTAAAACTAATGTTCTCTGTTCACATATTTGCAATATGGAACACACATTCAGTGCCATTCAATCATATAACAGATTCCATATGCTGCTGTAAATGACTCGAAGAACTACCGATCTCCCATTTTCATGGCTCGGAGTTTCAACGATCTCTCATTTCATGACTCGGCAACTTACCGATCCTTCATGTTCATTCATGCATAGTATAATATATATACAAGGTTCTCTTACCGTTTCCGGTTATCGAAGTGATCCATTTAAGAAGCCTATCTGAATATCTGTTACTGATATTCATCTGACATCCTGCATCTTAAATTAGGTGATTAGGACAACGCAACCAGCACTTGCGATACTTTGGCCAAAGATTTTCACATGCTTTGCATGATCATATTCCTGGATGTGATACACACCAATGGAATACGTCCTTCACCTCACTTCGTCTGTTATCTAGAATGGTCTTTCCTGGTCCCTACCAGTCCTTCCAATTTAAGGTCAAACTCTAACTCCAACTAGCAATATGAACGAGTATAGGAAGTCACTCATGGTAACTAAAGATACGCAGACATACGGTGTCGTCCCTAGACGACTCCGTGTGTCTAGTTATCTTTAGTCCTCCGGAGTCACTCCGTATACGTGATCACACTCCTATCCCCAGCCAAGAACTTAATATTCAGCTTATGTAATCTTGATGATTTACGGAAGGGCATTGTAATATGTCAGCTATAACATTGTGTCGTCATGAAGGCCCCGCCTTCATGAAGACACCGTGCTGTAGCTGGCGTATGTCAATGTCCTACGGAATCCTCCCATCGAGAGTACACATCCAGCTCAAGTGATTTGGTTATGATCTTAATATTTAAGATCAACTTTCAGCAGCCATGCTGATCCTTTATCCTCGTTCTTGTTACAGTTGTATGTAGCTAAGAGAGACTAAATCCGTCTTCTAGCTTACTATGCATCTTCTCCTTCGTACCGAAGGGTTGCATTTTCTCTACTTGGTTCTTTTCTTAATCCTTGGATTAAGCAGCCCATTACCGATAGACTTAATAAGTTTAACCTATTAAACTTAACTAAGTTTTCCACAACTGCCAACGAATTCAGAATTCCAGCTTATTAGACGTCATTAAAACAAGGTTTAATTCTCAATAAATATATTAATTTATTCTCCTTAACCTTACATAGTTAAGGTCTGTTAACCATGGATATGTTTTTCCCATATCCTTACTTTCTGAATTTAACATTCGAGGCTATTAACGGAGTCCGAATACAAGGTTCGGCTGCTCCTAAGTTATTTGATATTCCTTAGCTTTCAAGCTAATCCCGAATACCTATCAGTTATGAGATCATGTTCTTCCTAATCCTTTTTAATGTCAATTAAAAATTCATCTTAACCCAAGTATGAACTAATTGCACATTTCAACGTAAAAGTTGCATTTAGGTAAGAATAGATATCAGTTCCTTTTAAATCCATCCAAGGACATTTGAATAATTCCAAATCAAGAAATAATGTTATATTCCCAACTTAATCAACAATATCAAACTGATATAGTCATTAAAATATCACACTTGTATTTGTATTCATCAATCCATTTCATAATCTATACATTTGCCAATCCAAATGACTGGACTTTGTTTATATTAAACAACATTACAACTCATAAGATAGAAGAATGTAATTTCTTCTTTTCTCAATTCCTCGTAGAGGAATAATAACTATCAAATACAATCCATCTTCAGTCAATCAAAAGAAGTATCAGAAAACAACCATGTCTTCATTTTACTCAAGTTCCATCTGCAAAATTACTTGCACGGGTCAGTTCATTGAACTGAGCATATTAAGCACTTGTCATTAAAATGAGGTGCTTCTAATTAACTGTCTCAATAAAAGAACCCTGCTTTTATGAAACGTTAATATGAACATCAATCAAGAATTAAGTATCAAAAAGAATGAACAACATGACAACTGAATCATCTAAATACCATCCAATCAGTCAAAGGATTACTGTCCTTTTTCCTAAATAATCATTACAAAAAGTAATTTCCTTCAAACAGTTCCAGATTACAACATCTGTAAAAACTAGGAATACAAGTATGTATACTGCTGTTATAACATAACTGCTATCAATTCCATTCCCTTTCATTAGTAATAAATTCAAAGGATAAAATTTGACTGAAAATATAAACCAATTACTTTCCTTTCAGTTCATGCATCTCATTTGATTTCAAGCAATCAAGTACAGATGAGAAAAGTAAACAGCAATAAAATATAGATGCTTAATCCAAAGCAATACAAAATTCGTTCCTTAACGATTACAGATTTTCAACTGTATGAGAGAAGAAATGATCATTATTCCAAGTTATTCATCCACACTCCTATTCCTTTCCTCATGACTGTACTGAAAGTTAAATCCAAACGAGACATCAATCAAGATAACAGTTCAGAGTGAAACTTACAAAATCCATTCAGAATTCACTTTCCAACAGCAAGGAATAATTCCATTCATATTCAGCTTTAAATGAAAACAAGGAAGAATTTATCATCCATATCAATACTTCCTTTAAATCAGGCACATACGAATACCAAAAACAAGTTGGTAAAACATCGTATCCATCATAGAACAAGCAATATAAAGAATGCATACTATGTACTTACTGTACTAGAAGAATTCATACTTCTTTCACTGTATTTTAACCAAATAAACAGTTATACAGTCACTTAATCAATTATTCACACGACTTTCTATAACCATGAACGCACACAGTTCATAAATAACCATTTGCACATTGTTGTTACCTACAGCAAGTCCAATCCAGGTGTACAGTAAGCTCTATTGATGCTATTTCCAGAATTCAAACAGCAAGAAGAGAAAATTCATTCCTTTAACTATTTCAATAAGAAAACATCCATTTTCTTCAAACACAACAAGAATCACTCAAGTCGAGTTCATTTTTTTTTTTTGAATGTCAATGCAAAATCAGAGACCACACGAAACATTTAAATCTTCCGTTTGTACAGAAAAACACAACACTCAGGAAACAATTTAAATATCACTGTCACTTCCATCAAGCCGAATCCAAAATGCTCAATAAAACTCAATTGCCATTTCTTCATAATTTAAAACAGCAGAACGAAGAAGAACTCGTTTCCTTATTAATTCCAGAAAAGAAACCCAATGTCAAATCCAACCCATATTGACACAGCATGCACAATTTCATTCAATATACCATATGCAAAGAATGCCCAGTTCGAGTTCCTTCTCGATCAAACATTTAAATCCGAAAACCTCATTCTCCTATTTCACAATGATGCGCACAACCCAAAAAAAATACAATATTTATATAACAATACCTTTATCAAGGCAAACCCACATAGGGTATTAAATGCGCAAGCATGGTACAGACAAAACAGTCTCAAACAGCAAGCCAATTCCCATGCATTTCATTTATTTGCACAGCAATACAAAGCTAAGTTCGTTTTCACGACAACAGTCCGAACTGAAGATCAAACCGCATACATAAAACACAACAAAATCAACTTTCCACCACAGCAAGAGAAAACATAGCTCATCAATAATTTCAGTAAGAAAAACAGTTACTTTCTCCAACTCCCACGAATACCCAAGTCGTATTCGTCCATTTTTACAAAAGAAAAGCACAGCAATAAGAATATTACTATCACTTCCTTCAAACCGAGCCCATAATGCTCAATAAAACCCAATTACTATTTCCTTCAAAATCTAAAACAGCAGAAGGAAGAGGAACTCATTTCCTTCAAAATTTCAGTAAAGAAACAATGTCAATCAACTCGCACAGCAGGTACAATATCATAATATAAAGAACGAATTCCCCAATACTTTCGAACAAATCAACACAGCATGGCTGTATTTTCAATTCAATACTGAAGCAAAGACAGTTCAAATCGCAACAGCAAGACAAAACGACTCTACCCAGAATCATTTCAAACATGACAGCAAAATCGAATAAACCCAAAACCCCATTCAGAAGAAGAGCAGGGTTGTTTTAATGAGACGTTTAAGCAAAGCAAGCAGTTTAAAGAGAAGGGCTTAACATGCTTGATAATCTTCCTCGAAGCTCGAAGAAAACCGCACCTACAAGAGGTATTTCCTTCCACGGCGACAGGAGAAAACTTCCCAAACAATCACCTTCCTCTACAGGCTCAAAAATAGCCTTAGATTTCCAAAGAAACAGAGATAACAATCAAACACAACTGGTTCGATAGAACCATGAAAAACCAAATGCAGAGCAACTTCCAAAAACCCGAACAAACACAATGAACAACAAAATTTCCTCCATACTCTTTCCAAGGCGGGCTGGTCGCGAAGACCAAGAAAATTAAATGCATTGAAGGCTCTGCCTTTTTCCTCTTTCCTCACGCCACCGCCGACTCGGGTTGGCGAATTACCAAATTCAAATTTTGCATGAAAACCAAGTTTAGTCCCATGACTAACTAAAGGTCCCTATCTTTTCCATGTTCCCACCAAACTTGGCGCTGTCCACGCAAGGACCTTATTCATTGCCCATTAAATTTCCTTCCATCCTTATCCTTTCCATCCCCCCATGGGTCTGTGCGTCCCCTTCCTTAGGTTAGGATTAGTTTAGGATTTACAATAGTGTTCATACCTAGGTCATAGGTTAATAGAACTTAGGTCTATGTTCACCCTTAGAATTTAAAAATCCACATAGGATAGTAGTTAGGATATAAGGTAGGACTTAGGGGTAGATTAGGGTCTAATCCCCTTAGCACTTAATTAATCAATTTCCAATCAAGTCCTTCCGACTGACATCCAATTCAGCGCTATGCAGGACATTTCGTCCCACGTTCTACATACCTGAGCCACCCGCATCCAGGCCTTTATCGCCTTACGGGGTCTGGCGTTACAACAGTGTATGGTTCGAGAATCGAACCTTTTTCGTTGGCATCTACGTGCCAGCTATTCATACCTGAAATCAGGTGCTGCACATTTATATCAACCTTCAGCCTGGTTTAAAAGTAAATCGACAAAGCGATCACAAGAAGACCACAACATACCTTGGATCAATGGAATTGATTCAAGGTGTGCTGTCAATCAGCGAATAGAGTTCAGCAAGCATACGACAAATTGTTGTCACATCAGCAAACATACAAGCAATAATAACTGTTGTCCCATGTAAACAAATTACAGTATGCAAGAATCCAGATTAGCAACACATTCCTTTAAGATCAAAAATATATCTTAACATGTTTGTCTTCATTTCAGCAGTTACAACATTAAGAAAGTAATCACCATGATAACTTACAAAAAGCTTCCAAAATAGTTGTTGAGGTATTCGATGAGGGATTTATTATTTAGGACATTATTAGTTTTTAGTGCCTATTTAGCATGGAAAAACTTTAACAGCTTGGTGTTGCATTGGTAGCCTACTCACTAGATGAAACATGCAAAAGTGGGTTAGAAAATCTGGGAAAGTGCCTAGAATTTCCACCCCAAGAACTGTAAAGCTTCAAGGTCCCAATGCAGTTTACAACCTTATCAATTGAAGCTCATTTCAAAAAATGGCGACTAAATTTCATTGGTGCTTTCAGAGCCTGCTTCTATCGACCGTTGAAAAGTCACTAACTGCATTTTTTATAGCCATAGTGCCTTATCGTCACCAAGTCATTTGGATAGCAATCCCCAGTGAAAAAAATAGACACCAGCCAAATTATTATGGACTCCTTGCTGAATCCATCATGTCCCAAACTTGTTTGCTAAAAGGGATTGTTGTTGAAAAGTCATGGGGCAGAGTCAGAGAATGGAGCCACGTGTCTACAATGGCGCAAAGAGTAAAGATAAATTTGAAGGTACACTTTATGAACATACAAGCGTCAAGGAATATTTGACAATTCGGGTCAGAGTGCAAAAGAACTTGGTGACAGATTCAATTTGAACCTTGGACATGAACTAAGTACCCAAAATTTAGGAAGCCACGATCACGGTGAAATTTCAGGTTTGGGCATAAGAATTGTTATCCAAAATTCACCCCCCCAGGGTAATTTTGATAACATGCATCAGAATATTCAAGTCCCAGGCAAATTGATTGATTCAGAGCAAACATCATGTTTCTGCAGGTTCCCTCAGATATTTTTCTAACTCCCCTGGCCCAAGAAGGAAGGAGTAAGCTCTGAGAAAATGCGAAAAAGTTACAGAAAGGCAAGTAGGTTGATCCAGGAAAAATCGTGAAAATTGGCTAAGTCCTGCTCAAGGTCGCCTTTGGGACATGTGGGACAGAAAGACGCGGATCGGCCGAAAAAGCCTCCAGGTGGCCCACTAAGCATTTGGGACAAGTGGGCCAGAAGTACGCGGCGGGCGTGAGAAGCCGATCCGGTCGAAAGAGGAGAAAAAATCGACTAACTGCTGAGCGGGACAGTTCGGGACAGTGAGTACGCGAAGGCCCGAACCGGCCAGTTCGGCGCGAAATGGGAACAAACAGCCCGAAAAGCAAATGGGACAAAGCGGGCGACAAAAGGACCCTGAACCGGCCGGCATTGGCCGAAATGAGCAAAACAGCCTAAGCCACAAAGTGGGCAGATCCGGGACGAATGGAGGAAGAGCCCTTGAAAGCCAATCGGCAGCCCGAAAGCCATATGGCCGAACGGTCTCAGAGGAAATCCCAGAAGTTTATGTCAACAAATAGGTTTGGGACATCTGGGACAAAAAGATGCGAAGGGAGCGTGAAAGAGCCGAGCAGGGCCGAGGACCAATCAACGCATGACACGTGTCACAAGGGGAAAGGTTAGAAAAGTCAAAGGGGTGAGTTTTCGAGCACTGATCCTGAACCAATGAAATAGCCGCCACGTGTCCCAGAAGGGGCCCACAAGGAAATTTTAAAAGAAAGCCCGCTGAAAGGTAGAGGAGAGAGAATCACATGACCAATCAATGCGTGCCACGTGTCATCCAGGTGGCGAAGCGCGGGAAATATTTCAAAATCTGTTTTGGTCTGTTCCGTGCCCTAAATCTTCAGATCGCCATATCTTTTGATCCAGAGCTCAGATTTGCACGTTCTTTATATCAACGGAAAGCTGTTGAAATTCTCTACATGATTCTAGGATCAATCTCAAGTTTTGGTGCAGTCTGGAGAGAGAAAATTGAGAAACAGCTCTGACGCGTGATAATGGCCAGAGGCGACGTTTCAACAACCTGTTTTAATGCTAATGGGTCACATTCTTCTTCAGCACGGCCAGAAGTGACATTTCAGTGGCCAAATTAATGCAAATGGGTCACATTCTCCTCCAAATCGCATCAAAAGATGGAGGGTATGGGTTGGTAAGGTATCCCATGCCGTTTTAATGCATATGCAGTCAATGAGGAATGGGCTTGCACGTTTTCCCACGTTCCTGTCCCCTGGGCTCGACCCAGGCAATGTAAAAAGCCAGATTTGGCTAAAACAAAACAAGTTGTTCATCTTTTCTGCTCTGCCCTCCCTTCTTTTCTTCTCTAGGGTTGAAAATGGAGTTCGAACCTCCTCCCTGCTCTGTAATGGCGTTTTTGCCTTTTACTAATGGAATGATGTTCTGTGCAAACTTCTGGAGCAACAAAACGTGTTTTGTGATGCATCTGTCCATCCTTGCTCATTTTTGCTTGTTCTCTTCTTGCCTCTCTTCATTGCAGGTATTTGTGCATGTTTGAATGTTCATTGCAGGTTTGGAGCTGTGTTCATGGAGTTTTGGGACATTTTCTGTGTGAAATCTATCCTTGGGCCTGTGATGCATCTGTCCATCCTTCCCATTGCTCACCTCTCTTTGTTCCATGGTAGTTTTGATAGATGTTCAACATTCTCCTTCTCTGGTGTATCACCGTTTTAGTGTAGGCTTTTGTTGTTTTCCTCCTCTCTCTCTCTCTCTCTCTGTCTCCTTGGCATGGTTAGATTAGGATTAGATTAGCTTGCCTGCACTGGAATAGCTTGTGGCAGGTAGTTTAGGAGCAGGAACCAGCCTTCTCTGGAGATTCCTCTCTCAGTTTCACAAGTCCCACGCTTGGAGAGAGGTTTCCATGTTGTGCAATCACACTGGATGCCTGAACATCAACCTAGAAGTGTTTTATCATCCCTAGAAACAGTGATCTGCATCCAGGGGTGTCTGTGATTTTGCACTCAACAGTTTTGGCACGCCCGGTGGGACATTAGAGGTCTTTCACTTCATCTTTTGCAGGTTGATGTGTTCCTGTTAAGATTTCAGCCTTTGGAGGCACTTGCAAACACATCTGGTGACTCCATCTGGTCAACAACCCATTTTTCTGAAGTTGCAGACCTAGTTTCCATCCATTTTCATCCATCCTTCTTTCCATCCCTTTCATTCTTTTCCATTCCATGAAGTTGTGCAATCCATGACTTCATTTCCATCATGGAATTCACATTTACAACAACAGCAGTATATCACACCTCCAACACATTTTACAAAAATCAGCATTTTGATCAGATTCAAGATCAGCATGCATACCCATATGAGCAGCAGTGCCAAAGTCAGTTTGGCTATGGAGCTTTCCAAGAGCAAGAGTATGCATACAATGAAGACCATCAGATCCAAGATGCTGGTCTGTTGGAGAAAATCCAAAAGATGGAGGTAAACATAGTGCAGTCCAGGGCTCAGGCTCAAATGAGAGCACTTTTAGGAATTGGTTGCAGGAGCACCCCTGTCCATGGGTGGGACCTTTTCCAAGGCATTACAGCCCTCAGGAGAAGCTTGACTTCATGATTGCAATGCTGCCCCAACTTGCACAATGGACTGAAGAAATAGAGGCCTATGAGACTTGGTGTATTCAGCAACCTTGTCAATGGGTAAGTTCTACACCATCATCATGCCTTTTCTTTTCCTCTTTCCCAATTTGTTTCATCTCATTTGGTTCTCAAGCTTTAAACCCTCCATCTGCTGTCCCAAGTGTTGAATCCATGAACCTCCATCTCCTAGTCTTCCACCTCATCTCAATTCTTCTTTCCTTTTTCCTTCTAAACAGTCATCCCCTCCACAAGAGCTAACAGAAATACCCCCTCCTCCAAAGAAACAAGAGGTTTCATCTCCTCCACCACCACAAAAAAATTGTCAAATCAGTTGAGTTTCAACCCATCCCTCCTCTTGCATTCCCAAATTCCATGTTGGGAAGGATGAAAATTGGTGAAAATGCATACAAGGAAAACAACAGCAAGAAGAGAGGCCCAAACAAAGAAATGAAGAAATTCAAAGTCTGAAGAGTTGGGCTCTCAAATTTGGGATGACAAAGATCCCCTTGATGGTTAAGCCTACAGAAGAGAGGCAAGGTAGTTGCACCAGAACAAATGGTGGTCAGGACTGATTTTGTTGCAATTCAATTTGCAAAGAAGAAGATCTTGCAGTCCCAACTTGTCCTCTAGAGCAGCAGATTGAAGAGTTTGACTTGACAAACTTCATGCTGGAGGAAGAGTTCAATCAAGAGCAAGATTTGCACTTCAAACATTGGAGGAAGGAGAAGCTGCTCCAAATCCAAAAGAAGAGGAGCACAATCTAGCTGTGGAGGAGAAAAGTGCAGATCCAAAGGGTTTGAGCACAAAGCAGGTTATAGAAGAACCTTCAGTTCTTCTTTCTACTTCATCTCTCTCAAGTTCTAGTACTGAAGAGGAGTTTGATCTCTCAAACTCAATGTTGGAGATGAAGGAAACCATGGTGGTCAAGTTGCAGATCAAGAGGACACCATGGAGGAAGTTGAACACGATTTGCAGCACGACAACAATGAGGCAGTTTACCTGTCAGATTTGGAGGACTGTTTTGATGGAGAAGAACCGGTTGAGTTTTCACCATTCTCTCTTTCATCATCCACATTCCAAACACCAGAGCCTGCTGTCATGAAGGAGAGCTTTCATTTGCAGCAGCCTGCATCTTACAGCAGCTCTTTGGAATCAAAATTGGAAGATTTTAATCTTCCATGTTCTTCATTGGAGGAAGAGAAAGGACAGAAGGAATTTCACCATTTCTTCCACACCATCCACCCAAAGGGTCTACAAGAGGACTCCATTCTTGGAGTTGAAAATCAGAGCTATGGGCATATCAAATGGATCAGACCTTGCCCAATCAGGTATTTGGCTTCATTGGAGCCAAAGGAGAAGCCACAACCAGTCATGCTCACTTCTGGGCATGAGGATGAGCTACAAAGTACCAAGGATCAGCTGCCATACCTCTTCAATCCAAATGCAGAGCAACTAAAAGAGGTATTGGATTTGTTTTCAGTTGATACCTTGATGATTTGGGTAGAAGACCAGCTTCTTGTTGATTTTCCATCCATCCAAACAGCCATGATCAGTGCCAAATCAATTGCATGGCTGCCAATTTTGAAGAAAGGAAGCTATTTCTCACAACCAGTTGCAGGGTTTGTTTAGCTTGCCTTTGCTTCCAGTTAGAGTAGAGTAGGTAGGTTTGCTTTCAGTAGAAGAAGTGCTTGTGCACACTCTGCATGTTCCATTTGGAGCATGTATGATTTTCAGTTTTGTACATAGTTTTTGGTGTTGCTGGTTTTTCTCTTGCACAGTTCATTTCAGTGGCATTTTGGTGAGAACAACTCCATGTCCAGTGGGTTTCCAAGTGGCTCAGAGGGAAGGTTTTCAAAGTTCAGATCAGTTTTTAGGCTACTACTCATGACTCCATGCCCAATGGATTGCTTCAGGCTACTGATCATTCATCTAGCAGGCAGATGACCCCGCTGAGTCAACCAAAACTGTTATCCAAAATTCACCCCCCCAGGGTAATTTTGATAACATGCATCAGAATATTCAAGTCCCAGGTACATTGATTGATTCAGAAAAACATCATGTTTCTGGAGGTTCCCTCAGATTTTTTCTAACTCCCCTGACCAAAGAAGGAAAAGGAGCAAGCTCTGAGAAAATGCGAAAAAGTTGCAGAAAGGCAAGTAGGTTGATCCAGGAAAAAATCGTGAAAATGGCTAAGTCCTGCTCAAGGTCACCTTTCGGGACATTTGGGACATAAAGACGTGGATCGGCCGAAAAGCCTCCAGTAAGCGGCCAAAGCATTTGGGACAATCGGGCCAAAAGTACGCGGCGGGACGCGAAAAGCCGATCCGGCCGAAAGAGGAAAAAATGGCCAACTGTCTGAGCGAGGACAGTCGGGACAAGGAGTACGCGAAGGACCCGAACCGGCCGGAATTCGGCCGAAAATTTTCGCTAGGTGGGAACAAACAGTCCGAAGCAACATTTGGGACATCTGGGATGCAAAAATGATGCGAACTGCCCGAACCGGCCGAAATGAAGAAAATCAGTCCAAAATCAAATGGGACAACAGTCTGGGACAAATGGCCGTGACCGAAATGCCCGACCTGGCCGAAATGAGCACATTGGGCCCATTTTTTGTCCCAAGGGACATCCGGGACAAATGGAGGCGAAGGACGCGAAGGAGCCGGAAGGCCCGAGGACCAATCAAAATCATGACACGTGTCAACACAAGGGAAAAGGTCCAAAAAGTCAAAGGGGTGAGTTTTCGAGCACTGATCCGAACCAATGAAATAGTGCCACGTGTCCCAGCTTAGGGGCCCACAAGGAAATTTCAAAAGAAAGCCCGCCGAAAGGTAGAGGAGAGAGAATCACGCGACCAATCAGAACCTGCCACGTGTCATCCAGGTGGCAGAGCGCGGGAAAAGAAATTTCAAAATCCGTTTTGGTCTGTTTTGTGCCCTAAATCTTCAGATCGCCATAACTTTTGATCCAGAGCTCGGATTTGCACGTTCTTTATATCAACGGAAAGCTGGTGAAATTCTCTACATGATTCTGGGATCAATCTTGGTGCATTTTGGTGTGGTAATGGCCAGAGAGAGAAAATTCAAGAACCGGATCTAACGCGGGTCGCATTCTTCTTCTGCACGGCCAGAAGTGACATTTCAGCGGCCAAATTTAATGCAAATGGGTCGCATTCTCCTCCAAATGCTCAAAAGATGTCCAGGGTATGGGTTGGTAAGGGTATCCTCCATGCTGTTTTAATGCATCTGCAGTTAATGAGGAATGGGCTTGCACGTTTTCCTACGTTTTCTGTCTCTCCTGGGCTTCGACCCATGCATTGTAAAAGCCAGATTTGGCTCATTTTCAAAATAAACAAGTTGTTCATCTTTTCTGCTCTGCCCTCCCTTCTTTTCTTCTCTAGGGTTGAAGATGGAGTTCGAACCTCCTCCTTTGCTCTGTAATGGCATTTTTTGACTTTTACCATTAAAATGATGTTCTGTGCAAACTTCTGGAGCAACAAAACGTGTTTTGTGATGCATCTGTCCATCCTTGCTCGTTTTTTCTTGTTCTCTTCTTGCCTCTCTTCATTGCAGGTATTTGTGCATGTTTGAATGTTCATTGCAGGTCTGGAGCTGTGTTCATGGAGTTTTGGGACATTTTCTGTGTGAAATCTATCCTTGGGCCTGTGATGCATCTGTCCATCCTTCCCATTGCTCACCTCTCTTTGTCCCATGGCAGTTTTGATAGATGTTCAACATTCTCCTTCTCTGGTGTATCACCGTTTTAGTGTAGGCTTTTGCTGTTTTTCCCTTTCTCTCTCTCTCTCTCTCTGTCTCCTTGGCATGGTTAGATTAGGATTAGATTAGCTTGCCTACAACTGGAATAGCTTGTGGCAGGTAGTTTAGGAGCAGGAACCAGCCTTCTCTGGAGATTCCTCTCTCGGTTTTACAAGTCCCACGCTTGGAGAGAGGTTTCCATGTTGTGCAATCACACTGGATGCCTGAACATCAACCTAGAAGCCTGATCTGCATCCAGGGGTGCTGTGATTTTGCACAACAGTAACCTTATAAATGTGCCTAGTAAGTCATATCAATTAAGCATAACCTATTTGAGATATTGTGACCTTTGTTGATATCTTTGCATCTTCACAAATAGGTCATATTCAAGGGGAAACTTGAACCTTCACAAACCAATTGGCATTTCACCTTAGCCATTAGTTTTACCATGATCTACAAGATAGTGTTCCTAGGTCTCTATGCTAGAATGACTAATCACTATGGATACAAGGTTTTTTAAGAGAGTTTTTTCAATAAGAAGTCACCAGTTTTCTTACCTTTTTATTTCAAATTTGCATTCATAATTTACATCCTAGATTATTGATCCTTGGCAATCCTTCTGAACCATTTGGTGTGTAGCACTTAATATGAGAAAGGACTCAAGAGAATTGAAGGCCTATCTTGAAAAAGTGCCCTGTCTGGAAAATTTGAGAAACATATTTGACAAATTACTCAATTAATTTTTGGAGTAGAGAATATGTAGATATGGTAGGGTTTGAATATTTATCATTCATGAAGGAATGAAAGTAATGTACTTATAAATTTGATCCTATCTTCTCATCTCATGAAAATAGATTGAATAAAAATGCCAGTAGGCTTCATCCATGGACACCAATTATCAATGAATACACCTCATGTTGGCATAATAGGGACCAACATGAGTGCATTGAAGTTGTCTCAAAACATTGTCAAGATGGACATGATTTTTCTAACTTTTCATGCAATCTGGGAAAAATTGTTTTTTGAAAGCTTTGGTAAACCATATTGTTAAATATCCCTTTGGGAGAACTAATTCAATGACCTTGTTGAGGAATGATCATTCAATAAATGCAATGGAATTAGAAATTTGCAATGATTTTCCTCGTCTAACACTTAAGATATTCTCTAAATTCAATATTTGAACAAACTTGAACAATGCTGATTTTAAAATGTTAGAAAGTGCTACTTTGGAAGTTGGTCAATGTGCATAACAATTGTAAGAGAATCTAAATGCTCTGGTTTTATAGTGATAGATAAATGGACCTAAGTAAGCTTCATTCTCTCAACTCTTACCAAAATCCTGAATTTGGTTGAAGTCCTCCTATCAATGGGGGCCTATCAAAGTTGGGCATAAAGACCCCTTTGACATCTTCTGATGATGCACTAAGATTAGTTATTAACATTCTTAATGATGAAAATCTCAAAAGGGTAAATTCAAATTTATCTGATTATTGCATTCACTTATCTTAGTTGTTTATGTAAGATATGCTAAAGCTAGGTGGACCTTTGTATACCTTAAAGGATCATTCAACAATTCTATGCTTGATGTGTAAAGCTCCAAAACTTAAGTTGATAAGTGCTTTATTAAAGGTAACCTTACTCCCTATAGAAGGGTTTATGTGCTCATGTCTTGTGAAGAGTTGATTTGGAATTGGAAAGAATCTTTAATTAATAAGGGTGTAATTATTACCAAGCCAATTAGGAGTATTATAACATTTACTATTAAGGTGATTAAACATTGGAAACATTGTGTTTATCTTACCAAAGGGAAAGCTATTCTTAATGAATCCTTAATTAGTCTAGGTAGATTTGATTTATTACGGAAGACGTTAATTAGGGTATTTGTTGGATAAGCATTAATTAGTGGAATTTGAATTAATTAATGCATGATATGAGTAAAGAGTGCTTTCATGTACGTTCATTTGCAAAGGGTATAATTATACAATTTAAGTTATCCTCAAATCTTGCAAACCTGTAATCTATAGGTGTCTACACATTAACTAAATTAGAACACATATTGGTTTTTTATACTCCATTTGTCCCACCTTATGGTGGTCAGTTTAACCTCCTTGTAGATTAAAATGAGGTAATGGAAGGTTCAAAGGCATATTTTGAAGTCCTCATGCACACATTGAAAGGGTAAAACATCACACTCATCCTTAGTTGCATCATGCACCCATTCGTTTTTGAAGAAGATATTTACCGCACACTGTTGAATCCACTAAGAGGTCATTAAAAATGATGAGAGACCCATCATTCTATGCTAAGAAACTTAGATTGTAAATCCATTTTGGAAAATGTTTTTAGAGGATTTTATCCATAGATGTAAACACATCTTGGTCTAAGTGCAAGATTGATTCTTAAAAAGACATGTTATTTTATAATACAATAATATCTATATTTTCATGTGATACTTCTTAGTTCATATGAAGTAATGAACATAGCTAGACTGACAGTGTCTAATGTAAGAAAATAAGAATTTTAGATGATCAAAAAAATTTGTGTTAAAGTTTGAGATGGAGGATAACAATTTCTTCTGACAAGTTCTTACAGGTTTCCTTGAAAGTAGGTGCTTGAAAATCACTCTTTTGGTGCTTTCATTCTATTAATTTAAGGTGTTTAATTTTTAATGTCAGTTAGGATGCTTTCCAAACACTTAAATTAGAGCTTCAAACGGTGACTTGAATTGGCTACAAAGAATGTTATTTTGAATCATGAGTAAATATTTTGCATGGATAATTTAGTAGGTTTGATATTTGTGTAGTGTTGTTTTTAAACTAATGCTAATGTAAACAAAGACTAACACCTAAATAGTCTTAATTAGCAAGAATTAAACAACATTATAAACACCATCATGATAAGAATTAATCAAGGGTTAGATGCTAACATTTATCAATACAAAACTATGAAATCAACTATGTTAAGCACCTAAATATCCTCTATTCTCTAACAACATATAAATGAAGGAACCTAGGTAGGTTCCATGGCTATCAAAAATAGTTGTCCTTAATGTTCCAAGAACCTAGGAATGGGGGCTAATCAAAGTTGGGCTACAAGACCCTTTTGACACCTCCCATATGACCCAAGCACTTTAAGAAAGAGGCTTAACTCTTCAAGATGATGAACTCTCAAGAAAACAAGGTGCAAGCTCTTAGTCTCTTTGCTATATGCTTTGCATTTGCTCTCTAAGGAGTTTAGGTGTAAGTAAAAAGGTAGGTGGAGGGCTCTTTATATAGCCCAAAGGATAAAGGATTCAACACATTCTCATGAATGTGGGATAAAGGTAAAACATGATTAGGAATGGATAAGGTTGCTTTATTAAAGGTAACCTTACTTTAGAAGGGTTTAATTTATGCTTAGCAAGTCATGGGAGTTGGGGGGTGTTTTAATTAATCAAAGGTGATTAACTAATAGGTAGATGTAAGCTTATAGAAGATAATTAGAGGAATATTAGTACGATTTAGGCTATTATAAGGGGATTAAATCAATTAAATATTGATTTATTGGTTAAATGGAAGGGAAAGCTAATTAATTAATAATAATTAATTAGTCTAGGTAGAAGGGGTGATTTATTAACGGAAGGTCGTTAATTAGGGTATTTGTTGGATAGGAAACTTAATTAATTAGCTTAGTGTAATTAATTAATGATGATATGAGGGAAAATGAGTGCTTTTGACGATATGTGTCGTTGATTTGCGAGAAAGGGGATAATTAGCGCAATTTAAGTATTTAAATTGCTTGGGCGTAATTATAGGTGTCTACATTTGCCCCTCTTTGGGGTGGCGTAAGTGATGCCACTTCAAAGATAGTAGACAGAAGAGATTTTGAAGGGATAGAAGAAAAATTAGTAGGAGGGAGAGATGCCCCCTCGAGTGTCGATGGGGTGATGGAAGAAGCCGATCGACGATCGAAAAAGGTGAGATATAGGCAGAAGAAGGGGGACGAGGCAGGATGCCTCGATGAGAGGGAGAATTAGGGGTGAAAGGGAAGTGGTGTAGAAGAAATATGGATGAGGGGGGAGAAGAGCTTAGCCTCTAGCCACGTATTTGTTTGAAACAATTTGGATGTCATCATATTGCCATAGGAACTACGTCATCGGTCCTTATGAAAAATATAAGCATACGACAAAGGTAGAATGACATGAAAAGCCATAATACGAACAATTGTCCATTGCTGAAAATACCAACTCCACGCAACATACAAAAATGCAATGCAATACGAGAAGGAAACAAGCTCATCTAACAGGGAAAACAAGTACGAACGCACATATCCAACCCAACAACGGTCAAGACAGTTGTACAAATGTTTTGTTATCAGTGCTAGAGAGATCCACAAGTTCATGATTGATGACAAGGGTTAAAAAATGATGCCCCAAGCAAGGATACATGCAAGGGGAAATGAAAATGGACACGGGGTCCATGAAAAGTGTTTGTGCGCAACGAAACAACACCAGGCAACCAAAAGTGCCCCAGAGTACAGACGAAGCAAGCAGCTAGCTTTTGTGAATGGTTGTGAATCCGGTGATCCGCGAGTCATATTAATCGGGGAAGATGTGAGACAAACCAACAGGATATGGAGAAAATACCATGCGCAAGACACAAGTTTCAGCCGTAAGAAGCAAGTTACCATTTTGTAGGGTGTTTTACTTTTTAGGAATTTTTTGAAAAATTTTGCCTTGTTTTTGGATTTTTTTGATATAGTAAATGTTTGTATTGTTTTGGCTTTCTGAACCATGATAAACAATAGAAGAAAGGAGAAGAAGAAAAAGAAGGGCCTAGGGGCAACAGAAAGTGCCCTAGGTGGAAGAAAAGAGAAACAAACGACAAATAATGTCCTTGTTTAGTGGAAAAATTAAGAAAAAATAATTATTTGAAAAATAATTATTTACGAGGGTGTGAAGAAGAATAAAAATTGCCAGGGAGCAATAAAATTGTCCGGGGGAGAAGAAAGGGGTATTGGATAAAAAATGCCCCAATACGGTGAAAAATAAGAGAAAAATAATTATTTAATTAAAAATAATTATTCCACAGCGAACAGAGGAGAAAACGGTGAGCTAAACGGGTGTCCCGGCCATCCGATCGGTGAAAAACAAATTAATATACCCCCCAGGGGGGGTAAAAACATCGCAATCAGTTCATTTTAACCGCTCAGTTTAGAAAACTTACCGTGAGGCTCTGACACTCAGGAGAGATGGTGATCACACGTGATCGGTGGAGGCGTGCTATAGATTGTAGATGATAGATCTATAGACAATATCAAATGTTGTTTTCAAGTGTTATTTTGATGTATATGGATGGGATGATATGATGATATTGGTGCGGGGGGGATAGATTTTTGATTATGCGCAACCCCTCTTGCCCCCATTGATGATATGATATGTGATGATTAGCTTAGCATACATGCATGATGTAAAACTTAGCATTTTTGTTTATATATGATGTATAGATGATGCTAGATGTGATGATAGTGATGGTAATGTGATGTGAATGATAAAAAAATAGAGCACATGCAAGAAACACAGCCAAATGCTACAAAGAACACCAGGAATTAATGCAATACACCATGAATCACCATGCCTTATTAACAAGTAACAAAACACAACCAAATGCATTAAGAAAGAAATAAAGAATTAACACACTAGCATGTCGAAACCCACTACAATATGCACAAGCAAGAATGAATCTATTCTAAGCAAGAAAAGATAAACTATGACAAAGTACACCCAAGCAACAAAACAACTCAAAAGCAAGCACGCAAAACACTATACAAGCAACAAGCAAAGCAAGAAAACAAGACAATGCAAGTAAATGTTTTTGTAAGATATGTTTTCATAAACCGATTTTCTATTGTTTAGGTTTTTGTGAAACAATTTTATATTGTTTTTTTGTGTTTGTGAAACAATTTTATATTGTTTTTTATTGTTTTTGTGTTTTCTCAAAACAATTTTCTATTGTTTTTGTGTTTTCTCGAAACAATGTTTTTGTGTTTTTCTCGAAACAATATTGTTTTTGTGTGTTTTTCTCGAAACAATTTTCTATTGTTTTTGTGTTTTTTAACAGTTTTCCAAAGCTATGTGCAGGTAACCAAGAAAGCATGGATGCCCCCAGCGTTAGGTGGGGAATATACAAGGGTAGAAGCCACGTGCTTATGAACAAGAAGGTGAAGTCGTTGAGTTGCCCCCAGCGTAAGATGGGAAATAACGAAAGACCACGTCCCTTACAGACGAATAGAAGAAGGCAAAGCCGGATCAAGGCTGGACAAGATGGTGTGCACAAGGAAACTCGAAGGCAGAACCAGGTCCAGGCCAAAGACAACTACCCTTCTAATACAGAATGCTTGTGAACAACGAATCCTCCCGAGGCGCCGGAAACCGGTTTTCACCCAAGGACTTGTCCAAAGTGCCACAATTGCGTGGTTTTCACTAGTGGACGACCTGTTTTCTCTTTTTCTTTTTCTGATTTTTTTTGATGTTTTTGTATTTTTTTTATTTTTGTGCCATGTTCAAGCATAGAACTTCTTAAGATGCATGGCATTCATTGGCTCTCGGAGCTCATCACCATTGGGGTGAGCCAGTTTGTATGCCCCGGTGCCGTACTTGGCAACTATGACATAGGGTCCTAACCAGTGTGGTTCGAACTTCCCTTTCTTTTCTCGCTCTGCTCTGGTGTTGAACTGGTTCTCCTTCATAACTAAATCACCCACCTCAAACTGGCGAGGGATGATTCTCTTGTTGTAGTTGCGGGAGATTCTGTGTTGATATACCTTCAGGTGATTAAGAGCGCGAATGCGCCTCTCATCCAGGAGCTCTAACTCAGCCAATCTTGCCACTCGATAATCTTCATCCTTATCCAAATAGTCCCGAAGAGAAATTCGCAGGGATGGGAGTTCAATCTCTAAAGGGATGATAGATTCTGTCCCGAACACTAGGGAATATGGCGTCGCACCCGTAGGAGTGCGAATTGATGTTCGGTAGGCCCAGAGGGCTGGGTGGATTTGTAGGTGCCAGTTTCGACCGGTTTTGCTAACCATCTTCTCCATTATCCTTACCAAAGTCTTGTTTGTTGCCTCAGCTTGTCCATTACCCTGAGGGTAATATGGCGTGGACCATTTCAATCTGATTTGGAACCGTTGGCAAAGACCTTTCACAGTTTTGTTCTTAAATGACTTCCCATTATCTGTGACAATGGCTGCAGGGATACCATATCGGCAAATAATGTGATTCATGATGAATTTAGAAATCTGTGCTCCTGTGACATAGGTTAAAGGGACAGCCTCCACCCATTTTGTAAAGTATTCTGTAGCTGTGATGATATGTGTATGACCATCAGATGAGGTAGGAGTAAGCTTCCCTATTAGATCAAGTCCCCACTTGGAGAATGGCCACGGGGTAGTGATTGGTTGCAATGGTTGCGATGGAGCATGGATGAAATTTCCATACTTTTGGCAAAGCACACATTTTCTAACATAATTACAACAATCAGTTTCCATGGTGGGCCAATAGTAACCTACTCTTAACAGTTTCTTAGCCAAGACCATTCCATTTGTATGTGCTCCGCATACTCCTTCGTGTACTTCTTTAATTGCCTGGATTGACTCCGTCACATCCAGACAACGTAACAGATTCCCATCGTAGCCATGATGATAAAGTGTACCTCCTAAAAGGGTGTAACGGGCTATCTGGTGAATCAGGCTTTGCTTTTCAGAATGGGAGATATTGGGAGGGAAAGTACTGTCCTTAAGATAGGTGAAAATGGGTTCGTACCATGGGGAATAGGGACCAACAACCTCACAAGCCAGGCAAGATTCTGGCACGTCATACGCGGGCTGGTGTAGATTTTCTACGAAAAATGGCATATCATTGTTCCCTGGTGGAATACGAAGCATAGATCCCACCATTGCCATGGCATCTGCCGATCTGTTCTGCGCTCTTGGGATCTGCTCAAAGGTAATGCACACAAAATACTCCTTCAGAGTTTCCACCAACTTCTTGTAAGGTATGAGCTTGTCATCCTTAACTTTATACTCATCATTAACCTGTTTGATGATTAGCTGCGAATCACCTACAACCTTAACATGTTGAATATTCCACTTGATGGCTAGCTTCATCCCTGCAATGAGTGCTTCATATTCCGCAATGTTGTTCGTGCAAGGGAAGGCCAGGCGGAAAGCTTGCGGTATAGGATCACCCGAAGGAGTAATAAGGACCACTCCTGCACCTGAACCATGAAACGTAAAAGATCCATCAAAATGTATCTGCCATACGACAGATTCTTCAATGTAGAGCAAAGATGCATCTGGCAGATCCAGACTCAAAGGTTCTGTGCTTTGCAAAGGTGCTTCCGCTAGCTGGTCGGCAGCAAGTACTTGTCCTTTAACTGATTTTTGATGGACAAATTCTATATCAAACTCACTGAGTAGAATGATCCAATTAGCCATTCTACCTGTGAGGGCGGGTTTGGACAACAAATACTTGAGTGGGTCGACCTTGGATATGAGCTTGGTCTTAGTATTTAGCAGGTAATGGCGAAGTTTCTGAAAGGTAAAAACAACGGCCAAGCAAGCCTTTTCAATCTGAGGATAATTAAGTTCATAGGCGATGAGGGTGCGACTCAGATAGTACACTACTTTCTCTTTATGGCTAAGGTCATATTGGGTGAGCAGTGCACCAATAGCGTATTGCGTAGCGGAAATATAGAGCAAAAGTGGTTCTCCCAGGAGTGGGAGGCATGAGGACAGGTGGATTAGCCAGGTACTGTTTAAGCAAAGCAAAGGCTTGTTGTTGCTTGGGTCCACAGATGAAAGTGACGTCCTTATTAAGAAAAAGAGTGAATGAGTGACATTTATCTGTAAGCTAGGAGATAAAGCGGCGAATGGCTTGAATTTTCCCTTACAAGCTACACAGTTGCTTGATATTCTCAGGTGGAGGCATTTCTGTGATGGCAGACACTTTAGCAGGGTCTACCTCAATACCTCGTCTTGACACGATGAAGCCTAATAGTTTCCCAGATAGCACACCGAAGACACACTTCTTTGGATTCAGCCTGACTTTGTATTCACGCAGGCATTCAAAGATACACCGCAAAATTATAGGATGATCCTATCTTGTTTTGGACTTTTCTAGGATGTCGTCTACGTAGTCTTCCATGATGTCATGAATCATATCATGAAATATTACTGTCATGGCCCGCTGATAAGTTGCTCCCACATTCTTAAGGCCAAATGGCATCACCTGATAACAGAAGGTGCCCCAAGGAGTTGTGAAAGTTGTTTTGTGTTGGTCTTCCTCAGCGATCTTAATTTGATTATAACCCGAAAAGCCATCCATGAGTGATAGCATTTCATACCCTGCGTTGAGTCAACAATCATATCAATGTTAGGTAACAGAAAGTCATCTTTAGGGAAATCCTATTGATGTCCCTAAAATCTGCGCAGATTCGAATACCGACAGGTTTCTTCTAGACAATAACAACGTTCGATATACATTCAAAATAATCAATTGGTCTGATGAATCCTGCTGCAAGCAACCTTTCCAACTCCTCTTTAACCAACAAGGCCACTCTTGGGTGCATCTTTCAGAGCTTCTGTTTGATAGGCTTAGCGTCTGCGTGCACAACCAGGTTGTGCACGACCAAAGTTGGATCTAAGCCGGGCATGTCTTTGTAAGACCATGCAAACACATCAATAAACTCTCGCAGTAGCATAGTGAACGTCTTTTGTTCTCTAGCTGAGAGTGATGCTCCCAATTTTACTATCTTGGGATCTTCTTCAGTACCAATATTGACATCAATGGTTTCTTCAACTAACAATTTTGATAAATCCTCCATACGCGTAGGATCGGGAGGTAGGTTGAGATCTTCATCCAAGGATGTCTCTACGAGATTTTCATCCTTGGCGTGGTCACTTTGTTTGTCCTTTGATTTTCTTATTTGTTTGTCAGCCAGTGCCTCAAAGAGGTTTTCACTGTGTGACTTGGACTTCGATTTTTGCCGAGGCTTTTCTTTAGAACTCTTGCCCTCACTTTTCTTTAAATTTTGCTGACCACGAAGTTCAGCCTCCTCGCCGAAGTAGGCGCAGGTGTCTAAGTCGATAAAGAAACCCTTCTTGTGATCTCCAATGGGAATTGTATCCCTTATGCCCATGAACTCTGCAATAGCCTCGTCATTCTCGAATAAATCTAGTGGCACGTGACGTTGTTGGTCCCATTCAACAAGGGAAGGGTACACAAGGTCAAGGGTCGGTTCAGGTGGGGGTTATGGTCAGGACAACATTGTTCATGAAAAGGTTCGTGGAGGCCAGATCCTCATATAGGCTACAATGGGAATCCGTATCACTGTCTAGGTACTCGGAGCTATCCTCATGCTCAGAACAAGTCACATCTTGATCGTTGGGGTGTGCTCCATAAGGGTGAATCCCAATGCCATATCTTTCTGTTTTGAAATGTGGAAGAGGGACTGGTTCTCTTTGTCCTTGTTCATTCCTCCCACATCCTAGGCCTTTGTAGCCCATGGAGTACATCATTTTGCTAGATTTTTCATATTCTGGGGTTTGATAACAAGATGGCTGAGTGTCCTCAGGGACCCAAGTAGTAGGTGGATCAAGCAATTTTTCCTCAGCTAACAAGCCTCCAGGTAGGAATGACCCAATAGTGTGTTCCTCTCTAGGTCTCCTGAAGCGGTAGTTGGGTCGACCTCTAGTCTTGGGTGACAAGGAGAGGTCAGAAACCAAGAGTGCTTGTTGTACATTATACTCCCCACAGCCATATTCCAGAATTTTCATCTCCCATGAATCAAATGGAGATGTGGAAGTGGACGCCCCATGAGCGCAAGACCTAAGAGAATCTGAATCTACTCGAGATTCCATAGCCTCAGACTGAAGAGGAACAACTATATCTGTGGAGGGACATGCATATGTACCCTTTCGTGCAAAGCTATTGAGAGCTCTACAATGAGCAAAGGGCTCTGAGTCTCCTGGTATTGTTACCATATGTCCCTCATGCTTTAGCTTGATGCATTGATGAAATGTTGATGGCACGGCCTGCATGGCATGGATCCATGGTCGGCCTAGAAGCATATTATATGGAAGTTCCAAGTCTAGGACGTGAAACTTTGTCTGATGGTAAGTGGGGCCCACCTCCATGGGCAGCGTAATGGTGCCTGCTGACTCTCTTTCCCCGTTGTTGTATGCGGTGATAGTGATGATATGGGACTCAAGATATGCCTCCGTATGTCCCAATTGTTTGACTAATTTAAGCGTGCAGATGTTCAATCCAGATCCGTTATCCACAAGCACCTGTTTGATTTTCCTGCGGGTGACAACTACCTCAATGTATAAGGGAAGATTATGTTTAGGATTCTCGGTAGGGACCTCCCTATGGTTGAAAGTGAGATGCTCACTTGGTGCAATATTTGCCACCGCGGCTTGAAGGTACGCAGGATCGACTTCTAAAGGCACTCCCGACCCCTGAAGAGTTTGATACAAAATGTCCTTATGCACATTGGATATCTTGAGAAGATCTAAGATCGAGATCTTAGCAGGTGTCCTCTCAAGTTGTTCTAAAAGGTTATATTTACCAGTTTGCGGGGTCAACAGAGAGGGTTCCAGAATCACGAGGCGGGCACGCCTTGTTACCGCAGCGCAGTCCTTTCCCTTGATCCGGATGGTATTGACACGGTCAGCAGGGGAGTGAATACATCCGATAAGTGAATCGTAATGATTGTTATCTCTTTTGGTATACAAGTAATTCATGGCTTTATAGGTTTGGGATGAGTCTCCCTAATCCGGCTTTGTCTTTTCTGACTTATCATGCTTAGGGAATGGTTCCTTATAAATCCCCATTTTCTCGTTAGGTGTTTGCATGTTTTCCAGGGTTATCCACCTCTATCTCCCCATTATCAATGAGGTCCTGAATATAGTGGCGAAGCCGCAGACATTTGTCTGTCTTATGACCTTTAACGCGATGCATTTCACAGTATTCATGCTCCTTATACCATGAAGGTTTAGGAGCGTTGTCATCAAATGGTTGCGTTGTAGGATAGGTCATCATGTGGGCCGCATCCAACTGTTTTAGTATGACAGACAACGGTTCATTGAGGGAGGTGAATGTTCGTCACTTTGGTGGTGGTTGAATTGGGCCCTTGGTTAGTTTAAAAGGTTGACTGGTTTGGACCGTTTGAACACGTTTGGAATCAGTGATTCCGTCTCCCACCACGTTTTTGTTTTTGTTAAAGATCTTCAGGCTTTTCAGTGGGTTTGACACTTTGGTTGTCTTTAGATTGGGTTTTGAGGGTGCCTTTGGCAATGAGAGCCTTTTCTATTTGAATCCCTTTCTCGATAACCTCCTCAAAGGTGCGGACACAATGCATTTGGAGGTGGAAAGCTATATCTGGGTTGAGATTAGGGCAAAAATACTGACCAGCCGCTTCTCAGGGAAAGCGCAAGGGAAGCGACTAGCTATCCCTCTCCATCGTTGGAGGAAGCTGGCGAAGGTCTCATTTGGGCGTTGTTTTGTGCCACACAAGTCTGCCATGGTGACATCACTCTCTATGTTATACGAGAAATGACGCACGAATCTTTCCACCAATTCTGGCCAGGTGAAAATTGATCCTCGTGGTAAGCGCGTAAACCATTCCAATGCTTGACCTCCGAGACTCTTAGGAAAAAGTCTGATGAGGTAATTATCACTATAAGACACCTCTTGACATGCCATGTAGAAATCTTTAACATGATCCCTTGGGTCTCCCTTTCCTTTGTATTTGTCAAACTTTGGCATATCAAATTTCTTTGGAAAGGGTTGAAGGGTCATTGTCTTGTCAAAAGGATAGGGGCATAGTTCTTCGTATTGGTATTTCCTAATACTCCCTATATTGCTTTCTTGTATGCTCGCAAGCGTTGCTTTCATAGATTGCACTTCTTGTGCGAGCAATTGTTCTCTAGTGGGAGAAGCGGGGACGTGTACACGATGATACCCCGTGTCTTCTTCTCCTTGGTTTTCTCGATGGAGTTCGTGGATCCTAAACTTAGGCCTTGACTTTTGAACGTTCTTGTTTGTGTCTTTCTGTACCTGGAAAGTAAGCAAAGCTAGTTGTCGGCTTAGGTTACTGAGTTGTTGTTGGATTGTGACTTGGTTTGTGTCTTCTTCTTCTAAAGGTTCTTCCTCTTCGTATTGTGGAGGTTCTTCCCCTGTCTCATGTTCTATCTTGTTTCTTCGTGGCACTTTGATGAGGGGTATTCTATGCCCTACCACTTTATCATTTTCTGCGTAAGAAGTGGAAGCATGCCCGCCTGTTAAAATATCTTCCATATTGATAAGGGGGCATTCTTCCTTAGTAGTGTCATTTGTAGGTAATATTGGTTCATTCTCGGTGGGAAATTTGGCCCCTAATTCCATGACCCGTGCCAAAACTCTATCTTTGTTTCTAAGGAGAAACTCATCTAGTAGAGTGGGGTCAAAATCAAAGTCTGCGTGTGGTGATTCTAATTCATTTCCACTATGATCGACCATTTCTTCTGTTTCCTTTTCTGCAGAAAATAGTGGTCCTAGATCGTGTCCAATAAATGGGTTTGACCCTTGTCTGTTAGAGGTTTCCCAAGCTTGCGCCTGTTGTTCCTCATATGTTTGTTTCTTTAACCCTAGACACGTCTTGGGAGCCATGTTTTCGTGATAAGTTTCACTAAGGTAAGTTGTAGATTTGTTCAAAATTCAATGACTACCCCTAAGTGAAACACAAGATGTACGTGTTAAGAGTAAATTAACAGTGTGAGAATACCAATGTGATAGAGTGATAAAGTCACCAATGAAACAATCGTTTGGTACCAAAACTTAATCAAATGAAGTACTTCCTAGACTACGTTTCAAAGTAATTAGTGCGATGCCAGATGATTAACAAGATGTCTCCACTTATGCCAAGTTCAAAGGAATGAACAAGACGTAAGTAAATACATGAAGTTAAATGCGATCTCCCAATCAAGATATACGATGAGCAAGATCAAGTCTGATTAAGACCTATATCTCAAAAAGTGCCAATTACAATTTGTGAATGACACAACAATATCACCAAGATATGTTAACCCACTTTGCAAGAAAGTGAAGTATTGATATCGAGGTGTTATTGATATAACACGCACAAATGGTAGTGCCTAGCACCTTTTGAAATCGAGGTAATAATAAAACCGAACAAAAAAAAAGCTCAAAGTATAGCTAGGAATAGTTAAGAATGTGTGCAGCGTAGCCGTACAATATAGGTATTTATGTCGAGTTTACAAGAAACAAGACGTAAATATCGAAATTGTAATGATACGAGACAAACAAGCTAACTCCTCTATGGAAGTCCACGGTGATGAACCACGCCTAAATACAATTACGATCTTGACGTGGGTATCAAGATCACAATGGCTACCAAATGACGTGAAAATGCCTCCACTCACTTTAGACGTTTAACTAACCCAGCCGCAAACATGGATGGGCGTAAACGGACATAAAAGTGAGAGAAACAGTCGAATGGCAACACAAAGGTAATCACACCTCTTTTGATCAACAAAGTGTCAAAAGAATATGAAGGAAATAAATCAAGAAAAATGACAAAAAATGCTAGCCTCACTTCGGCAGAGTTTCACCTCGCCCTAAGGCAAGTAAAAACTAGGCGAAAGTAATACGTCACACGTTTCTCAAAAAGAAGGTTCACAACTCAACACTGTTTTAAAATGGTCAAAGTGGGCTCCTGGCCAAAGTATATTCTCCTAGGTGGTTCTCTCACCCTAGGTGTTACAAAGTTGCCACGAGCGAGCGCGATTTACCCAAAAAGTCACACTGACTAGTTTGGGAGTATCTCGGCTTTACTTTACCCCCTTCAAGAACAGTAGGCAACTAGTGCGTCTACGTGTACTATCACTGGGGTCGCCACAACGGACAACCTGTAACGCTATCTCACAAAGGAATCACTAGTCAAGTAGGTAGTGCGGAGCACTTCCCGTTTCATCCACAAGGTTCCCTCTTGCGTGGACTACTTTGGGGTTCCTGGAACCACCCCCATTGTTGTAGCTTAAGGCGTTATGCCAAAGGGGTTATGTTCCAGTTGAGCGGAGAGGGACGTACCCTTTTCCGAAACCTGCAATACAGTGTTTTGAATATGTTGTTCTTTTTATCTTGTTTAATTAGGTGTGGTTTGCTTGAACACCTTTTGGCAACCTGTATAACAACTGTATTAGTAGTTTTTGATTTCGTTTTGATTCCTCCTTTCTTTGACAAGCGTTTTTAGGTCCTGCACTCAAGCGTTAGTAGTTCTCCAAGAAAATCACATTATTTAAAAGAGGATTAAGAGTTGCTTTTGATTCTCAAGATCATCCAAGGATGCAAGAGAAGAGCATACACAACAAATAATCCAACTAAAAAGTAAAGAAAATCTTTTCAATCAATGAACCATACAAAATTCTTGATAAATGTTCATTCCCCTAAACCAAAAGTGAAAGATGAAGTTTCCAATTTACCAAATGTTATAAAATGAAGACTAAAGTTGCTTTTGATTCTCAAGATCACCCTAAGGTGCAAGAGAAGAGCATACACAAACTTTATCCCAACTATATAGAAATGGAAAACTTCAAATCAAAGGACTATTGAAAAATGCTTTGTAAAAGGTTCATTCCCTTAAACCAAAAGTGAAAGATGAAGTTTCCAATTTACCAAATGTTATAAAATGAAGACTAAAGTTGCTTTTGATTCTCAAGATCACCCTAAGGTGCAAGAGAAGAGCATACACAAACTTTATCCCAACTATATAGAAATGGAAAACTTCAAATCAAAGGACCATTGAAAAATGCTTTGTAAAAGGTTCATTCCCTTAAGCAAAATGAATAATCAAATTTCCAAGTTTAATCCCAATGTTAAAAAGATATAGATCAAAGTTGTTTTTGATTCTCAAGATCACCAAAAGGTGCAAGAGAAGAGCATACACACGCTTTGGTCTAAATCGAGGAAGCATGGAAATACAACATTCATCAAAACATTAGACATGTTAGAAAATGACCAGTTTTAAACTAACAGAAAAACCTACAATTTTTGTAAGTATAAATCCCAAATTTATGTTTTCATTGCATAGTTAACTTCAATACCTTTCCAACGCAAAAAAAATGGATTCATTTCGAGTTCGGGAGCAAAAGTTATGGCCTTCGGAAGATGGGTTACGCATATGCTCTTATGCTCACGGGTATGCACTTGACATGCACTCAAAAAATGTCAAAAAAAATGTCCCTTAATCTGCAAAATGGGCAAATTTTTCCAACCAAGATTCAATTTTGACAACAACCCATCACATTAATATATGAATAGAAGACTCAACGCTATCAAACATTAACATACATGCTCAAGAATTTAAGATTTTCAAGAAATTGACAAAACTAGCATGTAGAATGATGAAAAAGTAAGCTCTAAAAATGAAAACATGATGAAATCTTGAAATTTTCTCACCAAGATTAATATTTTGACTATCAAACACTAACCTACATGCTCAACAAGAAATTGACAAAACTACATGTAATATGTAAAAAGTAAGCTCTAAAAATGAAAACATGATGAAATCTTGAAATTTTCACTTATCAAACACTTAATATGTAAATAGAAGACTCTACATGCTCAAGAATTTAAAATTTTCAAGAAATTGACAAAACTAGCATGTAGAATGTTGAAAAAGTAAGCTCTAAAAATGAAAACATGGAGAAATCTTGAAATTTTCCCATCAATTCCAATTTTGACAGCACTTCACCTCCTTTATACCTACAAGGAAGACTCAACACATGCAAACTCAACAAAACAAGTTAAAAAAACAAGTTAGATCAACATGTGTAAAAGAGGGTTAGTAACCAAAAATGAAACTTAACTACAAAAACTTGAAATTAAGTGCAAAGGACAATGGAGTAAGTCCCACCGGACGTGCCAAATGTGTGCATGTGTTACTTTTTAAAATAATGCAAATGAAGTAAAACTAACACCTAAATAGTTCTTAATTAGCAAGAATTGAACAACATAAACACCATCAAGATAAGAATTAAACAAGGGTTAGATGCTAGCATTCATCAATACAAACTTTGAAACTAACAATGCTAAATATCTAAACTCCTCTATTCTCTAACAACAAATAAATGAATGGACCTAAGTAAGCTCCATGGCTATCAAAATAGTTGTCCTTAATGTATCCAAGAACCTAGGAATGGGGGCTATCAAAGTTGGGCTACAAGACCCTTTTAACACCTCCCATATGACCTAAGCACTTTAAGAAAGAGGCTTAACTCTTCAAGATGATGAACTCTCAAAAGGGCAAGGTGCAAGCTCTTAGTCTCTTTGCTATATGCTTTGCATTTACTCTCTTAAGAGTTTAGGTGTAAGTAAAAAGGTAGGTGGAGGGCTCTTTATATAGCCCAAAGGATAAAGGATTCAACACATTCTCATGAATGTGGGATAAAGGTAAAACATGATTAGGAATGGATAAGGTTGCTTTATTAAAGGTAACCTTACTTTAGAAGGGTTTAATACATGTTTAGCAAGTCATGGGAGTTGGGGGGTGTTTTAATTAATCAAAGGTGATTAACTAATAGGTAGATGTAAGCTTATAGAAGCCAATTAGAGGAATATTAGTACGATTTAGGCTATTATAAGGGGATTAAATCAATTAAATATTGATTTATTGGTTAAATGGAAGGGAAAGCTAATTAATTAATAATAATTAATTAGTCTAGGTAGAAGGGGTGATTTATTAACGGAAGGTCGTTAATTAGGGTATTTGTTGGATAGGCAACTTAATTAATTAGCTTAGTGTAATTAATTAATGATGATATGAGGGAAAATGAGTGCTTTTGACGATATGTCGTTGATTTGCGAGAAAGGGGATAATTAGCGCAATTTAAGTATTTAAATTGCTTGGGCGTAATTATAGGTGTCCCATTACAAGGTGTAAAATGTAAATTACGAGTATCATTCCTTAAACAGGGAGTTAGAAGCTATAATTGACACACCCGCATGTTAGAATTTCACTATTCAAACTTGTGCTACCTACAAAATGAAAAGAAGACTCAAGTTCAAATAGATACGATATCAAAATATAAACACTAAATTAAAATGACAAGAGGACTTACTATTTGTGTGGGGATTCTATACCTGCACCAACACTCCAGCCATGTGGACACATACACTTGAAAAAAGGTTAAAAAAAGCATATATATATCAAAACAACTTATTTTCAATTCATTTTCACATATTCTCATTGTGATTTTTTTTAGCTTGGGGCCCACAATGTCCCTTGTCCTTTTTTTGTTTGAATTCTTTTGAGAATAACTCCTAAGAAACTTGTAGCTAGAGTGGTTATAAGGGGGGCTCAAAGAGGAAGATAGGAAGAGTTCCTTTATTGCGTAGTTACCTTTTTGTCAGGAATTTATATGATTTTTTTGTATATTTCCGGCTCATTGCAAGTGTTTTAACCACCATAGCCTATGATGATAGTATACACAATCTCAATTTGTTATGATATATATACAGACTCTTCTTTTTGGTTCGGTGATTCATTTCATAGAGTTTACTCGCATTTATGGTTTGATTCGTATGTGTACTCAAGATGTTTATAATTTCCATTTGTATATGCTTTTTAGAATTTATTCACTGGATATGAATGTTAACAGAATGATTTATCTCTTTTTTTTGTTTTATAATGTTGATACATGATAATGCAAATACATTGTAATGCTGAACTTTAGTTTCTCTAAGAAATTTTTGATACTTTGTATTATTTTGGCAAGACGTGATGAAAGAGTGATATGATAAGTGAACAAAATTTCCCCATTTCTAACTCCATGCAACCGGTAAGATACGAGGGCTCAACACCAAGAACTAGAAGGGGCACAAGTTATAGAAAGTTATTGAATGATAATGATATGAGAAAGACAAGGATATGGAAAAACCAAATTGAGACCCTACAACCTCATTCTACTCAAGTTTGATTCATAGTTTAAAATGTAAATTACTTTCCATTTTATCTATAATTAGATCCGTAGATGGCCACTTGTTTGACAAAATCTAGTTTTGAGGTTTTAAACACTTTTGGAAATTCTAGACATCTAAGTCACTTTGTTCTGATTTATAATTTTACAACATTTGAATGAACTACGTCTAACTTTCAAATTTGTCTATGAGACCCCCTACACCTTGCCCCATGCTACTAGTAAGAAGTATGAGCACATAACAATGGACAATGCATAGGTGAGTAAAGGAACTTGTCTCCTTTCCCAACCCTACATCACTAGTAAGCGATGCAGACTCAACAAAGAAGGTTGGTAGGGAAAATAAATGTGTAAAATAAAAAAATTTAGTGGATTTTCTTTTGACTTATTTATCTAGGAAAAAATTCTAGAATGTTCTTATTTCCAAAGAGATGTATATGAGATAGATGTGACACCATGAAGCTTCTAGAACAAACCATAGGAAAAGACACCTAATCTAGAAGATACTATGAGTAGACCCAAGTATGCAGGCCTTGGTATGAATATTGTCAAAGCTTTGTCTTATCTTGCTTGAATTGATAAAATGATTCAGAAACATATGACAATACCATGAGGATTTGAAGAAAGATGATTTGAATGTTTTGCCAATGTTTTCATAAGTTTGTAAGGAATTGCTATAAGAATAAGTCCCTTGATCAAAAATTTACGAAATGAACTGAGTAGATGAAAATGTAATGCGGATGTAGCAATGTACATGTTGAAATGCAAGAGAAACTACATGTCATGATGGATAACGTGAAGAAAGTTGACGAATATCAAATTATCCACCCCTAAAAGTACATAGTGGAGAACCACAATCCTCAAAATTTACATTCTCTTGTCAAGGGCCTACCATTCTGGGTTTAAACTTACAACCATTTCCCTGAAGTGTATATGTCCAATAATTAAAATCATTTGTCTAAAAGAGGCATTTGTGAACCTCTTTGTCAAGTTATTGAGACATGGTGTGTGGGTGAGAATGACTATGTTTCCTGGGCTTTTTTTTCTATGTAGAGTGTTGTGTTTACTTGTGACCCTTGATGAATGATAAGGCATTTGCCACATGGATATGGAAATCTTAGTTTCAGATGCACATGGGTTGAAACCTGGGTTTAGAATAGAACAACCCTCAGAGATGGTTTTGATGGGCATCATTTCAATCTCATATTTCCCTTCTTCATTTGTTAATTCTATCATGTTTACACCTATACCTAGGTCGTCAGAGGGAATTGATGCTAAGATGAGAAGACTACCCATCCCCTATGGTTCAAACAGGAGGAAGATCAAATCGTCACTCTCTAAGAGTTTCATAATTTCTGATGTGGTTTTAGTGGACATTGTTTCCATAGATATTGATTTACCCTTATCTATTTTTGCCACCTCAAATGTTTTTAGGTCAATGAATTCAATCTTCGAACATGCCTAGGATGATCAGGACTAACTCTTTTGACGAAGGTGGTTTGTTCAATTGATTTGCAAGAATTTCATATTCCATATGGACTCATTTCTTCTTCTTCAGGTTTTCTAAGTGAATATAGAAGGGCTTAGGATCCCCTTGAGTGATGATTGCCTTCCCCAAATGGAGGAATCTAATCTCTCAGAACAGGGTAGAAGGGATAACCTTCATTCGATGAATCTAGGGTCTCCCAAGGATCATGTTATAACTTGTTTCCCTATTCGATAATGTAAAAATCCGTCAAGATGGTTTTTGTACCAAACATGATTGGAAGAACTATGGTTCTAATCAATGTCACTTTAAGACTATCATACCCCCATAATGTGTTTCTTGTAGAAGAACAATTTATCTCTCCATATTCCAACTCCTATAAGAAAGAGAAAGGAACCACATTTATAGCAGCCCCATTATCAATCATGGCTCTCTTAATGCAATTTTTATAAACCTAGACTTGTAAAAATAAGGCAGGATCACCTCTTTGGGAAATTTCAACATCATATGGTATCTTTTCTATATCGAAAACAAACCCAGTATCCATATCATTATATCCTAGAGGATGTATGTAAAAGTCAATATGATTTATTTGAGCACTAGGAGGTGGCGTAACATGGTAGATGATTAAATGAACAAGACCTATTGCATTGAGAAATGTAGAACATGATGTGTATGTGAAATCTTCTGCAAATCTAGAAAAAAAATGTGAGAATATTTCTATCTCAGATCTGATATTAAATCATAAGTTCCTACTAGTTTTGAGATTTTAGGAACGTCATCTTGTGGGAAGGAAAGAGCAGGTAGGAGTTTTGAAACATACTCCTTTTTCATAATTGTTTCATTAATTTCAGGATCAACCTCTAGGTCAACTAATCCTAGAATTTTTGTATTATCATTTAAACCAAGGTTAGGAGCAACCTTAGAGTTTTTAGAAGCTGAGGCTTCATGGTTTTTGTTTCCTATATGAATGCACTTTACTTTATATTCTAAGGATTCACTTGGAAATCCCCAGGACGTTTAGGGATTTGAATCAATCTCGGTTCTCAATTTTGGGTTGATACAATCTCCATCTTCTCATGATTGTACAATTGGGCATGTTCATCTACATTTGTAGGGTAGATTTGTTTCCTACACACAAGTGTAATCCTTCATTTATCCTCTCTATATTTAAATATTTCACTTTCAATCAATGTTAAATTTTCTATTTTCACCTGTGTGTGTGTGTGTGTGTGTGTGTGAAATTGATTGGAATATTATATTGTAAGTTGCACACTTGGGGTTATCTAACATCCATTTATACATTAAAATGATCAAGCAAACAAGAGAAAGGGAAGTATGCTTACACACTCAGGTACATTTTTCCTTTAAGCTATCAAATTTTATTTATTATCTTCAACTTGATAAATTTAAACAATTAAATATGGTAATTAGGTGCTTGGTGACTCTTATTTGTCTTGTACTATTTGATCATGACTTGTACACAATAACAAAAAATTCAATACATTAGTGTCTACCCATTTTTTGAAATCACACAATGTTCTTGGCTTAATCTAGTAGCACTATTTGTTTATAGCATCCATGAATTGTAATTCTTATCACCCTTAGGTACATATGGTTGTATGGCACCGTACTAAAATTTTCAGATAATTCTATATGTATCTTTAAAAAAAACCATCATATTGTGGATAGAGCTAACATTCCCTTATAGTCACCATATATGGTGCTAGAGCCCACTATGTATAGATTGTCAGATTGGTCATTTTATCCAAAGTTCACCTTCCAAGGTCTTCCTCAATTAACTATGGATATCCCATGGAATGCTATAAAATGGATTAACATTCCTCCCTTAGTCTCTTGATGTGATACGAGCTGAAGGAAAATGATCACACAAGTTCCATCCAAAACCTATGTTGGGTTAGCAAAATTGTAGAGGATTTTTTTTTGAGAAGCTTGGCGCCATCATACTGGATTTGAAACTACAATGGTCACAAGATAATATTTGCAAATCCAATTATCTTTAATATGTAGGAACTTTCCCATTATAAAAAAATATGTAAACCCGCATTACAACTTGTTCAGTAGATCTGCTATGCACCTAGGGAAAGGATGTTAGTTCATGTATATGTATTGATGGAGATAAATGACATGTGGCACACATCCCATTATCTATATTCATATCATTCATTTATGATTTATTATACTTAGAGAGGTTAAAGCGGTCAGTATTGGCCATAGGTATAGAATGGTATATAATAGCCACAAGGTTAGAAGGTTTTACAAGGTTAATCATATTGAGTATTGGAGTGTTATTGTATGGTTTAGAGGTCCCTACCCCCTCGAAGTGGTACCCCTTGGAAAGTTTCCAACCCATCGACATTTTAAATTAAACTATTTATATGAGCATGTTAATTGTCCACTCATTTACTCCCTACCTAATTTTGGTAGTTCTCTCATATTATTCTATTAGCATATGATTCTAATTTATATGGAGAAAGGGTAACCATCCTTACAAGTGGTCCTTATGAGCAGTGATCTGGGCACATTTCATGGGATGAAACCCTAATGTTGGTGATTCGTCTTGTAGGTCTGAAGGAGGATCGACTTGAGAATGCCATTGGAGGGCACTATTAAGCTTTGTGGGGAGTGGCCTACATAGTTCCCAGTGATCTTACCTCCAAATTTCTTAGACCCTCTCCTAGGGTTTCTATAAATTACAAATATTTTATGTAGCATAGTTTTAGGGTTGATTTACCCTAATGGGCTTGTGGGTTTTGTCCCATATCTTATGAATAATGCTATGAATTAGGAAATGCATGTTCATTTTGGGTTGATGGTATATATACAATCTAAAGGTCTATACCACTGAAATTTTTAAAAATTTGGATCTACTTGTTGTCAGAGTATATTTATATGTATTTACTTTTTTTCACTATTTTGCTCCACTTAGGCCGCAATTTGAACCCGAATTTTCAAAATGAATTTCTTACATTTTCGGAAACCTCTCAAAACTTAAATTGGGGTTTGTATTCTATGATTTCTGTATTTTTGGCTGAGCTTTAGCCGAAAGGGTATAGAAAAGTTTTTGATCACACAAGAGTCTATTCCTAAAACCCTGTGTGTGTGTATATGATGTGTGTGATGTGTAGCTTTTTTTTATATGGCAGGATTGATAAATAAACATAATGGTGGATATACATATTTAGGGTCTCAATGTCTAGGCCATCGACATATTTGAAGACTATTCAGGTTGTGTTGAATAGCTGGTTGTGCATGGCATTTTGGTTTTTTGATTTAAAAATTCGAAGGACTAATTGGTATTTGGTTTAGGAACTAGAAAAAGTTTTCATGGAAAGATGGGCTCACAAAAGAAGAATGAAGATGAAGAAGAAGAAGAAGAAGAAGAAGAAGAAGAAGAAGAAGAAGCAAAATCAGAAGAAGAAGAATATAAGAAGAAGATAGATGTTGATGATGAAGCTGCTACACAGGATAGTGCATCTCCATAGGAAGGAATCTTCAATATTATCAGTTTGAAAGGTGCATTCAAAGAAAATTTAGGTAATTGTTTCCATAAACCCTAGCTTCGCCAATATAACTTCATTGTAATATTAGATGTAGCTCACAATCTACTTGTACAAACAAAAGCATATCAAGGATATCTCAATCACTGGATGGTAAGAAAATTCAAGTTTTTGAAGAATTTAAAGCTTTCTATAGGCCATAAATATGTTTTACATTTCATATTTTTATGCTTTAGATATGGATGGTATGGATATTGTTCTTGGATATCACTTTGTTAGAGACATTGGGAACAATTAATATTAATGTGTAAAATAAAATTCATGAAATTATGGTACAAGCAAAAGAAAATTACATTACAAGATATCATCTACTTAGCAAGGAAAAAAATATGGTATGTATGTGGGTGTTGTACAAATTGGATCATGAACCATGAATTTGAAGATGGTGTAGAAGGGAATAAGGATAAATCAGTGTGTACAGGAGAGGGTGATGAAAATAGAAAATTTGAAAACTTTCTCTACTCAAGAGGAAAAAAGAAATAACAAAAAAGTTTGATAGAGGAAAAGAACGTAGAGAAAAAGATTGATAAGGTTGCAATACCATATAGACACTTGTCATATCAATCATTGAGAGGAAAACATCATGGAGACATGTTCAGACACATGAGGTCAGCAATCTATATGGATGTACAGTGGAATTGGAGGAGTAATACGCTATTTTGGCAATACATGGAATCAATGGAACAATAATTTTATGACATGGAATCATAGGAATAATTTCATTAATGGATATGCAATAGTAATGCCAAGGAGTAAACACATATGGATTCAGGATTTTGAAAATCAGACAAGCAAAATGGAATATGAAATCAGGTTTGGAGGCAGCATCACCCACTAGGATTTCATATGGGTGGTTGGATGATCGAGCTTTGGCGAAAAGTGTGCAATAATTTTAATGAACACTCATTATATGGAATTCTTCTTATGTTTCCAGGGATGAAACATGTCAAAGAGGGAGGAAATGCTATGTACCTTGGGATATAATATTATAATGTATATGGGTTGATGGAGATGCCGACATGTGGCACACATCCCCTTATCTTATTATATCATTCATTTATGATTTATTATGCTTAGGAGGTCGGCCTCAGTATTGGCCATAGGTTAGAATGGTATATATAGGGGTTAGAAGGTTGTAGTTAATCATCATATTGAGTATTGGAGTGTTATTGTATGGTTTGGAGGTTACCCCCTCGAAGTGGTATTGGAGGTTGCCCCCTCGAAGTGGAAAAGCTATTATATGAGCATATTGTCATCATTTATCTATATTTTGGTGTTCTCTCATGTTATTCTTCTGTATATGTTCTGATTTATACAAGTAATATCCTTACAAGTGGTATCAGAGCAGCGATTTCGGCCAAAATTAGGGCAAAAACCCTAATTTTTTGTTTCAAGTATATCTTGAAGAGGGTATCGAATTTTTTCCCAATTTTTTCAGAATAATTTGGAAACACTCTAAGTCAGAATATCTGAAAAATTCAGCTCCATTGGATCTGTTTTGCGGATTTTATTGGTGTTTTAGGTTTTTTCATAAATTCACTTTTCAGGAAGCAAATTGTGGTATTTTTTAGCAAAATTTATATTTTCAGAAATCTCTTGAAATTTCAGTTAGGGTTTGTTCTTTGTGTTTTTATCCATCTGCCGAAATATTTTCAGAATTCCTAAACCCTAATCATGGTCACGGGGATAGAAATTTTTTATGGAAATGGTGAGATGGATGCTAAAGAATGGTGGATAAAATTTAAGAATATATATTTCTCATATTTCATGACAAGGAATAGGTTTTCACATTATCTTGGTGGTCCTGCATGGATTTGGTTTTCTGAGATTAAAAATGACAGGAAGGATTGGTCTTGGGAGGAAATGGAACAACTTTTTATGGATAGATGGGACCACAAAGAGGAACAAGAGTCAAAGCAAGATGATGGGGAAGAATATATTGAAGAATCAAGAGAGAAAGAAGATGAAGAGGAAGGTGAATAATATTCAAGAGAAGATGATGGTGCAGCATATATTGAAGAATCTAAACATAGAAGAAGTTGAAGAAGACTATGAAGAAGAGGAAGAAAAACAAGATATTGATGCAGAAGAAGATATTATAGCTCCCAAGAAGGAAGATACCATATTTCAGTTTCATGGATGCATTCAAAGGAATAAGATAATTGTTTCCATAAACCCAAACAGCAAGTATAACTTCATCAACAAGGATATGGCTCGACATCTACATATTCAAGAAAGTAATATCAAAGAAGCTCAAGTGAATGGTAAGAAAATTCAAGTTTTTGAAGATTTAAAACTTACTATGGACAAATATACTTTACATTCAGATTTTTTTGCCTTATATATGGATGGTTTGGATATTGTTCTTGGGTATCCTTGGTTAGAGACATTGGGGACAATTAATATTAATATGACAAATAAGTTTATGAAGATTTGGTACAAAAAGAAGAAGGTCACTTTACAGGATATCAGGCTTAATGGAAATCAAAGAAAAGTCAATATAGACCATGAGGATGATTTAGAATATGGAGAAGAAGGGAATAAGGATGATTCAAAAGAGGAACATGAAGAAAAATAAGGAAATGATGATTCATCTACTCAAGAGAAAAAGAAAATATCAAATGCAAAGGTGGAAGAAGAAAAGAAAGTTCAGAAACAGGTTCATAAGGTTGAGGATACTACAACTGCAGCATATGGAAATCCACGTCAACATGAGAGAAAAAAATCATGGAGATATCCCAGGGCACATCATATTTCCAACCAATATAGATATACAGGTAATTGGAGGAATAATCACTTTATTTATACAGGGGATCAATGGAGCAACAATTATGAAGCATGGAATCCTTATTATGGTTATCCTTATTATGGTTATACATGGAATCCTTATTATGGTTATGCATTAAATCCTTATGTTGGTTATGCATGGAATCCAAGGATGATAAACTATGGTCATGAATGGAATCAGAGTAGCGCAACGGAATATGGATATTAGTTCAGATATGTATCATCTACCAGGATCACATGTGGTTGGATGATCAAGCTTGGCGACAAGTGTGCAATAATTTAAAGCACACTCATTATATGGCTTCTTCTTATGTTTCGGGGACGAAACATGTCAAAGAGGGAGGCAATGCTATGTACCTTGGGATATAATATTATAATGTATATGGGTTGATGGAGATGCCGACATGTGGCACACATCCCCTTATCTTATTATATCATTCATTTATGATTTATTATGCTTAGGAGGTCGGCCTCAGTATTGGCCATAGGTTAGAATGGTATATATAGGGGTTAGAAGGTTGTAGTTAATCATCATATTGAGTATTGGAGTGTTATTGTATGGTTTGGAGGTTACCCCCTCGAAGTGGTATTGGAGGTTGCCCCCTCGAAGTGGCAAAGCTATTATATGAGCATATTGTCATCATTTATCTATATTTTGGTGTTCTCTCATGTTATTCTGCTGTATATGTTCTGATTTATACAAGTAATATCCTTACAATAGGTCATAGTATAGGTCTAGTTAATGCTAGTTTGTAAATTGCATTAGGAGTAGTATAGCAAGGCTTAGTATCGGAAGAGGAAGTCAAAACCTTCTCTAGAGGTTCACCTATGCATCCCAAGTCCCACAGCTCAAGAGGCCAGATCCCATGTTACCCCAATATCATATATGAACATCCTATTCACATTTTGGCCATCCAAAGAGGGTGTAGTGATTTGGCGATAACAGGGCTTTCATGAGGAAGTGACCCTCCTACCTGAGAAATGGAGTTTTAAATTCCATGTCCAATGCTATACAAAGAAACTCCCTAGAAAACATGGATCTATGACATCTTATGTGGGGAACATGGATTCTCCCCATAACAGGATCTTCAGGAACACCACAATTAGGAAATGGGTAAGGGTGGTTGAAAACAAGCACACAACCATAGGAATAAAGGAATGGATCATAAGCTTATGGATCCTACCTTTCCATAGGTAAAAGCTTGTTCCAAGAGTCAAAAGGGAAGCTCCCAGGAGCAATATTGCTTCCTAGAATCCTTAACTGCAAGAAGATGTTTGAATCAAAACGTCAAATGAAGTACCACTGAAGCAATATTAATTTTGACGGCTTGAACACATTTTAAAACAATGTAGCTAGAGGAGGGTGCTCTTGTGTGGGATCACATGGTAAGATGCCATTGGATTCTATGCGGGGTCCTCAATTATACCTAAAAATTTTCCAAGGAAAGGGCTACTGCTCTAGGGTGTTAATTGTAGATAAGTGGTCTAATGAAATGAATTATTACTTACACAGGTGAATTCTATGCCCACACATTAATGAACTCAAAATTAGAGAACATGTGGTAAGGTGAATAAAATTAAATAATCATAGAGGCTCGTGGCATTCTCGCATACTGATCTAATTTTGAGCCCAATATATTTATAGGTAGGGTTAGCATGGCAATTTAAGAGGTTCCAACCCTAAAGCATCCTTATGAAGTCTTCTTTCACATTACATTTGATTGATGGCCAGGGTAGCATGGGAATCTACAAGTACCCTTTCCTCGTACCCGACCTCCCGAGGTCGTGTCGAGACAGCCGTGAATGTTGAATGTGAATGGATATGTATAAGCTAATCGGGTAATCTTAAATCCTCAATACGCAATAATGGAATCTGTGAATCTAAGGCGAAGAAGGCCCTCCTAACCTGATTGGTGTAATGGCTCATTCGGATATAATGGCTGCTCGAAGGCTCCAAATGATGTCGAGCTCTGTCGAGATCCTATTTCTTGGTTGTTGGATACGTGGGAAGTGACCTGTGGGAGCTTCGTATATATCTCCAGACAAGGTCATGAAAGTGGTGGTAGGTGGTTTAGTGGATTTTTTAGTTAACTATGGGTGGTTTTCTGGTCTAGCCCAGAAAATATTAGATTGATTGGCTTCTATGTTTAATACGGAAAACTGTGCTATAATATCTGGCGGGAGTGGTGAAGATCTAAACACCAGCGTTCGCAAGCCGGTGTCAATACTTGACTGATTTGTAGGCCCATTGGGTTGTGGGACTTGGGGATCACAACCATGAGTTCGTGGTTGTTGTGGACCTGTTATGGTCATGTGAAGAATCAATCCCTTCTCCCAACTATCCAGTAATCGTATGCCTTTTCAGCTTCTACGTTTAGAACTAGAAGTTGTATGATTTTCTCGGAGTACCTAACAGGTGTTCTGGCAACTTGGATACGTAAGCTAGTGTCTATGTCAACGAGGAGGTCTCCTGCATTAGGCTGTGGAACCAAAGGATCACAACCAAATGTTTGTTCTCGTTCGAACCCTTGCACGGTCATTCAGGTGTTTTATCAAGGCAATCTATAATTTGGATGGTTTGACCAGAATGTGTAAGCTTTGTCATCTTCGATATTTAATCCTCTTAGTTGCTCACTAATTGCTTGTAAGTTTGTTGTTGCTCGAAAGACCTGTATCCTAAGGTCCTGATCTATATCAGCTAAAGTCATGGGTATATTTGGTTGAGGTACTATGGGTTCAAATATATATTCTCTAGGCTCTCTAGGTCCTGTGATTGTCATACAAAATGATTCAACTTTTAACTAACATTAAATAAACTGATTACAAAAGAGGTATTTACACTATGCAAGCATTCTTCTATTTTTGTATTTTTCAATGACGTATTTCAATGAAATTGAAGAGTAGCTACTCTAGTATATTTATAAAATGGACAACTAATCTAGAAACAAAATGAAAACAAACAAAGTAGCCTATTATGGCTATTTGCCTGTGCAGTTGTGATTTTATCCTAAATATCTAAGCAACTAAATATATTAAATTGAAAGGCTCTCGATCCTACCTCAGAAGTGAGGAATGAATCACAGTTTCTCAGAAACTATCAATCCCCACAGCTTCCCTGGTGATATCGAGAGTGAACTTTCAACTGAAATGAAATAATTCACTACTCTATTTGATATGTTGTAACTAGAACTTTGATAGCTCAAACCTGGCATTTACAGAACAGTGGTAAATCTAGTTGTGTGTGATTTCATCCCCTCAGTGTGATCTCCTCATTCCTTCATGTCCTCGTGAATCCAGAAAGTGTGTATATGATAGTATCAACAGAAGATAGCAATCGAACAATGGCAGCTTTGGATATAGACCGAATACAATGCGAGTAGGAGAGGGATAGCGCAAGTGAACAGAGCTTGACTATGCAATTCCTAGCGGGATTTATTGCGGGAATACAACACAAGTGTACCGAGAGTTTCAGAAACTATCCTTGTGACAAAACAAAACCTGCAACTTTAATGGATTCTAGTCTAGAAATGAAGCTATTCTATGTTAAACTGACTGTATGCAACAACAATGAAACAAGACTTGAAACAAGAAGATGATATGACCTCCAAAATGCCAACAATGGAAGCAAAACATGAAACTAACAAAATTCTAAGCAAGGAATTGAAAAACTGAACAAGAGAATTGAGAGGATGAGGGGCCATTTGTTTGAAAACAAGTTGGCTATTTATAACCAATGCATTTACCAGAGGGTAACTCCCATTAGAACTCTTTTACTATAAACAAAGGAAAAACACTATTACAGGGAACCAAAAACATTAATGCAAGCCAAAGTGGTTGAAGAAAGCTGTGTAAATGATTTAAAATTGACGCAATCGTCAAAGGAATCTGGAAAATGCGTGAAGGACCGCCGCCCTGTGCAGGGTGGCGGTTACGGGACCGCCGCCCTGTCCTGGGCTGCGGTCACTGGACCGCCACCTTGGCAAGGTGGCGGTTTCGTTACTGAAGACAAAAATGAAAGAAGAAAGGGGGAAAAGGGATAAAACAAAGCATGCGGAGGCTTGAGCGGGGCATGGGGATACAACATATACTTGGCAAGACTTTTTGGATTCCGAACACCTTGCAAGGAGACCTGTATCATCATTGGGGCATGTGTAACATCGTTCCGGTGGTGCAGTACCCTACAATTTCGGGTACGTACATATTGCCCCCTCGGAGAAGCATTTTAGCCATGAAGAGGCGTAAAACGGTGGATCCGAGTATGGCGGTCCCAAAATGGGGAGTTAGGAGCTATACCTGACACGCCCGTGTGTTGGAAAGTCACCATCCAAGATTCCCGCTACCTGCAAAATGAAAAGAGGACTCAAGTGCAGATAGATAAAATAAGTTGAGAAAATAAATACTAAATTGATATGAAAAAGAGGACTTACCATCTACACGGGGTTTAGAACTTACCTCCATCGGCACTCCAACCCTGCGAAAGACATTCAAAATCAAATTAAGAGGGCTATATATATAAAATGAAGTCATTTTACTATTCATTTGCATGGATTGATTTGATAGTTTTTGAGCTCTGGGACCCACGGTGACGGTTTTTGATGAGAGTATAGTCAAAATGTTCGTGGTGAGATAGCGATCATGCCTCTTAGAGTGGAACATCGACCCGCGAAGTCTCAGGTTAGTTCTTCTCGATTTATTATTTTTAAACCTAAAATGTGGAAATGATGAAATCTTTGTCTTGGGGGGGTCATTTTTGAAAATGTTAGTTTTAAATGTGTCTTTAGGGGGGGCACCCATAGGGTAGGTTTTTTTTTAGTTAAAATGGTGTATTTTTGCTTGTTTTTGAGCATTTCTAGGGCATACGACCCGTTCGAACTCGCGGGACAAGACCGCCACCCTGAGCAGGGTGGCGGTTATGGGACCGCCACCTTAGAAGGTGGCGGTTACGGAACCGCCACCCTGCACAAGGTGGCAGTCCATTACAGAGGACAAAAACAATACTTTACTTAACTTGTTTTTGCATGTTTAGCATTTTTACATGTTTTTAATAGTTTTTCCAATGGATTTTGGTACTAACTTACTCCTTTTTGTGTTTTTGGGTGTATGCAGAAGGAGGAGTACATTAGATGGAGCCAGGAGAGGGAGTGTGATTGGCTCTCGGCAGTGTTGGAGGCACTCTCCCAGGCAGAGCGGGATACTCTCCAGAGGGCTGGTATATGGAGGATTGCACAGGTTCCTCATGTTGCACCTGCCAGTCACATATTGTGTGACTTGTTCTCATATTGGGATGCAGATCGGAACACCTTCCGATTGCCAGGAGTTAGGGGTGAGTGGTCCATCACCCTGGAGGATGTTTACCATATACTGGGGGTTCCGATCCTTGGGCGGCGGCTGTCTCTTAAGACAACAGTATCTAGATCACAGGTGGTTCAGTGGGCCACCTACATGGGAGATGCAGTTGTATCGATGGGGTCGAAGAAGGGCATGAGGATCCACTCTATTATTGAGTCAGACATTCCCTTGCTCCGCAAGGCCATCATGGGCATCCTTGCATCCAGACTGATTGGGGACAAGGGAGGGGACACCCTCTTATATTGTTGGGCCCCTATTATTGCACAGATTGAGGGCCATGGACGTGTCTATGCTTGGGGAGTAGATATCCTCGGGACTACCTACCATGACTTATACAGGGTAGTCCAATTACAGGGGCAGTCACTGAGCCACCCGACTCTTGTCATGAGTTGGGTGTATGAGCACATTATCCCATATGGGAGAGGTGTAGAGGTGGAGGATCCCGGGGCCGTCAGGGCAGCGAGGTGGATGGGGATGACAGTTCTTAGAGCACCCCACCAGCCAGTGGCTTCCCTGACTACTGCAGACATGGAGGCCACTCCTTATCAGGCCATGGCAGGGGTATGGGGAGAGGAGACCGTTACTTTGATTTCCTGTCAGACCACCAGCCAGTTGATAGACAAGGTGGGGAAGTTGGAGATACACCCCTTTGACAGAGTTCCACAGTAGTTTGGCCTCCCCTATAGTGACATGCTTCCTCCGGTGGTGCCAGTGTATAGATCTATCCGTGAGGCTTGGGGAGGTCCTAGAGGCCGGGGTTGGACTATTGTTATGCCTGGTACTCCTATTGCAGCTAGGAGGGTGGTACGTGCATGAGGGAGAGCCGGTGCTCCTCAGGCACCCTTACTTCAGATTGCCACCGGTCCCGCTCATAGCAGTGATGAGCCCATTGACGTGGACTCCGAGTCTGAGGAGTTCACTGGGGGAGAGACCGAGGAGGAGACAGAGGACATGGAGATCAGTGAGATGGGTGGGGGGGGATGATAGTGATCCTGAGTGGTATGATACCCAGGATATCCTATAGGCTGAGAGGGCAGAGCGGAGCACAGAGAGGGTGACTCTGGTTTCAGAGGAGTTACTCTCTCGGTACCCAGGTGGAGATGGTGAGTCTGTTGCAGGCCATCACATTGCCCCAGACGTGGGAGAGGGGCACCAGTCAGTGGTGGCATCAGTGGCAGGCGCGGATCCTAGAGATCCTTCTTGGAGGCCTGGCGATCCTAGTGAGTTGTCACTCTTCTCCTGACATTTGTTTTAGTTAGACTTGTCTTAGTTTGTTATTTCTTTTTGTTTTGTTTACTCTTGGTTTTATCATTGATTGTTTTCTAACTTGTTTTCTCCTTTGTTTGCAGCGACTGCTGATGAGTGGCGAGACTTGATTCACCGAGTGTGTACTGATACCTTGCTTCTCCCCTCAGAGAAGACTCGTGCTGAGCTTTCCATGGACGTGGGGGAGCCCTCAGCAGCCGGTAGGCACACTGATGTTTTTTCCTCTGTCTGGTATGTGGTGAAGATCATGACTTCTCTCCACACTAAGGTAGCTGGATATAGGACAGCCGAGCGCCTGATGAGGAGGAGCCATTCTCATAGCGAGACGGTAGCTACCAGGCATGACCGCGAGCCCTCAGTGCATTCAGAGCACCGGCGTAGCCGGAGTCCTAGGCGTGGCCGCGCACCCTCTGAGGGATCCCATAGGGATTGAGAGACTATTTTTGTAGTATTTTTTCAGATGTCTATATGAGTGTTTTTGTACTTTTGGGCTCATTGAGCATTTTGACCATGCCTAGTGCATGATGGCATTGTATATGAAACTTGATTTATATATATATATATATCTTTTTGGATCTAGACTCTTGGTGCCTAGAATTTTGTGACTCATTTCCATATGTGTACTTAGATGTTTTTAGAATATTTTTTTTTCATGTTTTCAGAATGTATACAATGGATAACAAATGATAGTAGATAGAATGTTTTACTCTGTATGTTTTTGTAATGCTGATATGAGATGATACTAACATATGGTAGTACTGAACTTTTGAACTCTTTGGGAAATGTTTGTAATTTCTTCTTATGTTGGAAAAACGTGATGAATGCATAGTGATAAAGAGATGAACTTGCCCCAATCCCAAATCCACGCAACTAGTAAGATGCGAGGGCTCAACACCAAGAGTTAGGAAGGGCACAAGTTGTATGAGTTTGATTGAATGGAATGATGAGAGACAGACAAACCAGTAACAGAAACCAAATTTGGACCTACACACCCACCCTACTCAGAACTACTACCAAGCTTAGAAGGCCACTTACTTTTCAGTTTATCTAGACTTAGATTCATAAATGGCAACCTGGTTGACAAAATCTGGTTTTGAGGATTTGATCTCTTAAGAATTTGGATATTTGGATATTTGCTTTCTCTTAATAGAATTTGATTTGTGTTTTTAGCATACCAAGATTTGTTAATTTGTGTGACTAGACCCCCCACACCCTGCCTCATGCCACTAGTAAGAAGCATGGGTTTGTCACCAAAGGCAAGATATAGGTGAGTAAGGGCACTTCTTTCCTTTCCCAACCTCACACCACCAGTAAGAGATGTGGGCTTATCACCGAAGGTTGATGGGGCAAAGAAGTGTGTAAAATAAAATATTTTGTTTGCTTGGTGCTTTTGATTTCATTTGATTTTGACATTTCTGATCTATGACTTTGGGATATCCTTTCATTCCAAGAGATTTAAGAGGGATAGATGTGACACCAAGAAGCTTCTAGAACAGACCATAGGCAAGGACAACTTCACCTAGTAGAAAGAAAGAGCAAAGCCAAGTATGCAGGCCTTGGTATGGTTTTCGTCAATGTTTGTCTGTCAAACTTGATGAGAAGATTTGAAAATAGTTGATGATGCTTGGAGAGATGTGATATGAATGCTTTTGCCAATATTTTCAAAAATTTGTAACAGATTGTTTTAAGAGTAAGCTCCTGGACTACCATTTTTACGAAATGGACAGAATGAAGCAGCTAAAAGACTAATGTAATGTAGGTAGCTATAATGTACAAGTAATGACTTTGATGTTTTATGCGTAAAACCACTTAAGATGCAAGGAATTGACAGTTTCACCAAATTCCTCACCTTCTAGTGTGCACAAGAGATACGCACCATTTCCGTAGTCCTTCATGACTCGGTATGGGCCCAACCATTTGGGCCGGAACTTTCTTCCTTCACCAGGTTTTCTTATCGATCCGGCTATCTAGTCTTAGAACTAGATCTCCTTCATATATTTCTCGCTCATAGACTTTTTTGTCGTACTGCCGGCACATCCGGTCAGCATAGGCTCTATGCCATTGTTCGGCATTTAACCTGGCCTCATCAAGGCTTTCTAGTTGAGAGAGGCATGCCTCCCTATAAGCTTCTTCATCCAGAATCCCTTGTAATGAGATGCAGAGACTGGGTATTTCAACCTCAAGTGGGAGAACTGCTTCTGCCCCGAATACCAGTGAGAAAGGAGTTGCTCCTGTTGGTGTTCTTATTGAGGTTCGATGGGCCCACAAGGCCGGATATAGTTTTAAATGCCAATCTCACTTGTTCTCCTTGACTGTTTTGAGGAGAATAGCTTTTAACATTTTGTTTGTCGCTTCGGCCTGCCCATTGGCTTGAGGGTAGTAAAGAGAGGCCGTGTGATGGTTTATCTTGAACTTGCTACATAACTCACAGACTTCATCATTTTTAAAGGACGTGCCATTATCTGAGATAATGACTTGTGGGACACCATACCTACAGATAATTTGGTTCAGAATGAATTTGGCAATTACCGAACCTGGTACGGTGGTGAGAGGCATGGCCTCCACCCATTTGGTGAAATATTTCACGGCTGTAATTATAAAATTATGGCCATCGGTTGATGAGGGAGAGAATTTCCCTATCAAGTCTAGACCCCACGTGGAGAAGGGCCACGGGTCGCTATTGGTTGCAGGGATTGTGCTGGCATGTGAATCTCGTGAGAGAATTCTTGGCATTTGTGGCACTTACGTACAAATTCCACTGCATCATGCTCGAGAGTGGGCCAAAAATAGCCCATCCGATGTATTTTGCGAGTGGTGGCATGACCACCGAAGTGGCCTCCACATATCCCACTGTGGGATTCATGAAGAATCTTCTTGGATTCTTCTATGTCGACATCTTAGAAGCATGTCGTCGAAGGCTTTACGATAGAGTACTTGGTCTAAAACAACATATTTAGTGGTAATAATGCATAACCACCTTCTTTGTTGTGATGTGGCACCTTCCGGGTATGTATGGTCCATGATAAAATTGATGATATCAGTATACCAGGGACATGTAGAAATGGGGGGCCTGGTTTCGACGAAGTATACACACTCATCGGGAAAGTCTAGATTTACCATCTCACCTCCATCTAGTGGATTGTCAGCTAACCAGTCTGCAATGATTTGTCCCTTAACAGGATTTCTTGGTTCACGAATGTTAACTCAAATTCTCCCATTAAGGTTATGAAATGGCCAACCTTTTTAGATAAAGATCCTTGTGTGAGAAATGTTCGTAAATGGTCTGTCTTTACAATGACCCTTGTTTCCTGGTTTAACATGTAATGTCTCAAACATTTTGTTGCAAAAATTATGGCAAGGCATTCTCTCTCTGCCTGTGTGTAACATGTTTCATAATCGAGCAACGTTCGGCTAATGAAATAGACCACACGTTCTCGTTTATCATTGTCTTCTTGAGCCAGCATGCAGGCTAGCGAGACATGAGTGGCTCGTGAGTATAGGATCAAAGGGCGGTCTGGCTTGGGAGGCATTAGCATGGGTGGAGACAACAAGAAGCATTTAACTACTTCGAAGGCCTCGTTGCATTCTTCAGTCCAATCAATGCTATAATCTTTCTTCAATAGATTGTTGATTGGATGAATGGAAAAACTTAAATCTGGGATGAACCTTCGGATTGCACCGAGTTTCCCAAGAAATGACCTGATTCCAGACTCGTCTGATGGTGGGATCATTTCGAGAACAACCCGTATTTTGGCTGGATCAACATCAATCCCTCGTGAAGATATAATGTAGCCCAGAAGTTTGCCTCCTGTCACACCAAACACACACTTCTCTGGATTTAATGTGACACCATATTCAATTAGTCATGAGAGGATGATACGGAGCACTTCTGGATGATCACAACATTTCTTGGCTTTGGCCAACAAGTCATCCACATAGGATTCCACAATTTTATGGATAAGATCATGGAATATATAAGTCATTGCCCGCTAATATGTAGCGCTGACATTCTTAAGGCCAAATGGCATGACAACGTAGCAATATGTTCCCCAGGGAGTTATGAATGTGGTTTTGGCTTGATCCTGTTCAGATATTTTAATCTGATTGTACCCTGAGAACCCATCCATGAGGGACAGCAGTTCAAATCCAGTTGTTGCATCAATGATAACGTCAATGGATGGTAATGGGAAGTCATCCTTGGGACAAGCTTTGTTAATATCCCGAAAATCTATGCAAATGCGTATCTTCCCATTCTTTTTTAGGACAGGGACAATATTAGATACCCATTGTGAATAGTCAATGGGCTTGATGAATCCCACTTGGAGAAGTTTTATTACTTCCTCTTTTACCATGAGAGCCACTTTTGGCTTCATTGGTCTTGACTTCTGTTTAATTGGCTTCGCATCTGGTTTAGTGACAAGATTATGTACCGCGACTTGTGGTGCAATGCCCGTCATTTCTTTATAATTAAATGCAAAAGCCTTTTGATGTTCTTTGAGGATTTGGGTGTGTATTTCTATCTCCTCTGGAGTTAACGAGGATCCCAACTTCAAAATTCTTGGTTCTTCCTCCATTCCAATGTTTATGTCAATGGTTTCTTCTATCAAAGAAGCATTACCTTCTTCAAATTCAGGTGGGGCTGGAGGTAGTTCCAAGCTTTCTCCATTTTCTATCTCATAGATATCGAGATCCTTCTGTGGAGGAGACTCTACCATGGGATTTCCAAAATAGGAAGAGGAATGTGGTATTAGGGAAAGATCAACTATACGGTGAGCAAGGTGTAGCTCCGCATAGGCGTTTAGATATTCGAGAGTGACTCTATCATCGTCAAAGTGATCCATGATAGAAAAATCATCCTCAGCTTCTCCATGAGTCAGGAGTGAGTTTGTTGGTATTTTACGCACTAATGGTTCGGTACGAAGTGATACCGTGAAATTTGTATCCTCCAACTCACTGTTTGGGGTGAAACGGGAAGCTGAGGTTGCTATTGAGTCTGCGAGAAGGTTCTGCTCTCGTGGGATTGCTTCAATTGATATGAAGTTGAATCCCTTGCTTAGATCTAACACTGTTGTTTTGTATAGTTGTAAATGTTCAGCCCTAGTTTCATATACCTCAGAGACTTGGTTTACAACTAGTTGCAAGTCTCCTAGCACTCTAATGTTATTGACACCCATTCTTTTAGCTAGGATGAGGCCAAGGAGGAGAGCTTCGTACTCAGCCCCATTGTTTGTACATTCAAAGTTTAATTTAAAGGTGAAAGGTATGATCTTTCCCTCAGGTGAAGTAAAGATGACTCCCACCCCAGCTCCAAAGTGACATCTAGCTCCATCGAAGTGGAGAGTCCAATACTTGTTTGGAAAAATGGATGTTGGGATATCTGTCGTATCTATTTCTTTTGCTTCGGTTACCTCTACCATAAAAACTTCATCTGATGGAAGAGAAGCAATTCCCAGGGTGTGTCCCATACCCATGGAATCAAATGGTAGGAGAATAGGTAAGTCTTTCTCCAGCAACTCGACAATTTTTGTGGTAGTCCCTAGTGATACTATTTTTATAACATTGGTCTCACTTTTGAGTACTGGAACGTCCTCAGCTGGATTTGAAATTTCCAACTCAGTGGTGGGTATCAACTTTTCTTTTGGTTGTGAATTAGTTGGTTTGACAAGCTGATTTGTTGGAAGTTCAAACTCAGAGTGAACACCTGGTCTTTTCTTCAAATCAGCTAGGTGTATATCGAAGGGTTTTGGGTCACCTTGTGCCACAAATATTTTCCCTAAGTGTAGAAATCTTATTTCTTGGAATAACATGGAAGGGATTGCCTTCATGCGGTGTATCCATGGCCGACCAAGGATCATATTATAATTGGTTTCCCGATCTATAATATAAAACTCGGTGAGGACCGTCTTGGGTCCTAAAGTGACTGGTAAAACTATGGTTCCAATCGAAGTGGCTTTGAGGCTATCATAACCTCTTAGCGTATTTCACGTCGTGGAACAGTTTGTCTCTCCATATCCTAACTTTTGAAGGAAAGTGAAGGGGACTATGTTAACTGCTGCCCCATCATCAACCATTGCACGTTTAACATAATTATTGTAGACCCAAACTTGTAAATGTAAAGTTGGGTCACCTCTTCATGTAATTTCAGCATCTGTTGGCATTTTGCTTATATCGAATATAAATTCAGTATCCCTATCTGGCTGCCCCGGAGGATAAATGTCAAAATCCACATGGTTTACTTGCATTTCTGGGGATGAGTGATCTTAATTAAATGGCCAAGGCCTAATGCTTCTAAGAGGGCAGACCTATGGGCGGGAGAGTTCTTTAACAAATCCAAAAAGGAGATGTGTGAGAAGGTTTTAGTTAAATCATTAATTAGATCATAGGCACCTATGGATTTTAACAACGCTTGTTGACTGTTGTCTGGCTCCAATGGATAACTTGGAGTAGGTTGAGAATGAATAATCCCATGTTCTTGTTATGGTTTCTATGGGTAGCTCGGTGTCTAACTCCACTAAACCAACTATCTTAGTTTGAGGTCGAGTTCCTAATTGGGGTGCGACTGGTGGATTTAATGAAGTTGAAGCTTCATGATCATTGTTTCCTGTCATGACACCCTTATTTGTTCCATTAGGATCTAACCTGTTATTGTTAGAATGGTTTGGGAGTGGATCATTAAAGATCTTGAGGGATGCATTTTGAGGGGAAACTGCCCCTGCATAAGTGTTTGGCATGGGTACTACAGAATTTGCTAAAAACATATCTATAAAGAGTTGTTTTTGATCTTCCGGAAAATGCTGCATGAATTTATTGTATTCACGACAAGTCCTAGTATCGTGGCCTTGAATCTTGTGGAAGCCACAATATAGATTGGGATTATAATTTCGAGGCTGTTGATTTAAAACCTGTTGTGGCCCAAAATTCTGATAAGGTTGTTGGTTGTTAGAGTTAAAATTTTGAGGTTGTTGCCTTTGGTTTTGACTCTGATATCCAGTTGGGTTTTGATTTGGACTTTGTGTTTGGATTTGTCATTGTTGTTGTTGTTGTTGTTGTTGCCATGGTGGATGATTAAAATCCACCGCGTTGATTGTTGGAGTAAAATTGTTATTTCGCTGATTATTAACAGGTGGCAAAATGTTTACAACATTTTCCCTTTTAACTTGGTCAGTTACTCCATCTGTTGTAACCCCGGGTTCTTGTTAAGGATCTTAGGTCCTTGATTAGCATTCCCAGTATTAGGATAGGCCGCGGTGTTTTGATTGGGAGTGGTTAGTTTCCCATTTTTCCCATATGTCTTACGACCACTATCTACCACTGCTTGGTCGATTCGGAGAGCACTCTCGAGTACTTCATCGTAAGTTCTTAGTGGGAACTTCTGGACTTCTTCCTTTATCTCTCTATTGAGTGAATTAAGGAATAAATCACATAGTTCCATTTGATCCATATTTGGAGCACTTGCTGATGAGTAGAGAACCGTACGCCATCTTTGAATAAAATGAGCAGCGGATTCATTATGTTCTTGTTTGATATGTAAGAACTCCCTGATTCCCGTTCTTAACAATTTGTTCATGTCGAAAGCTTTGATGAATTCTGACACGAGTTGTTTAAATGAGTGTATCGAGGCTTCAGGTATTCTGTAATACCAATCAAGGGCAATACCTTCTAAGGTCTTAGGGAATATTTTAGCGACAACCCCATCCCAAGGGAGTAACTCCCGTATGGCTGTGGCATAGGCCTTAATGTGTGCATTTGGGTCCCCTTCCCCTTTGTATTTGGGAAAATCAGGAAGAGGTCTTGGAAGCATAACACTTCGTATGGTGAAGTCTAGGGGTTCTTTTAAATATTCTGAATAAGTCCCTACTGCGTAGGCCTCAACCATCGATGGGGCTTGCTGAGGGGGTTGAGGTGGAATGGGTTGTTGATATGGCATAGCATATGCATTTGTAGGAACATAAGGGAATCCCTGTGGTTGAACGAACATCCCGGGAGAAGAGAACATGTCCCCTTGTGGTGACTTTGAATAAATGTTTAAATAAGGAGGAGCATTGTTCTGGTATGGGTTGTTTGGTGCCAAGCCGGGAGGTGTCATGTTTTCAACTGGAGTGGCATTTGAAAATGTGTCCTAGTTGGTGTTTGTTGTGGGTAACTATAAGGATTTTGAGGAGGCATGCCTAACGTGCCTGTTCCTGTAAGGAGGTCAACGTGACTGGGGGTGATGCAGAGGGTTGGGGATTCCTGCTTGCCCAAAATATGAATTTTGGTTTGCTTGAGCAAGTTCCAGCCCTCTAACCTTCTCAGCTAAGGCTGAAATGACCTCCATTGGTGAAGACACAGTGCTTTTCCTTAAGGGTGTTTGTTGTATAGCTTGAGGTTGTAAAGGGGTATGATACCCTGCTATGAATTGATCATTACCCTGCCAAGCTTCACCGAGGGTATTTCCCATAGGTGGAGGAATGGGGGTGTTCTCCTGGAATAGGGTATCAGACTGTATTTGTAAACTTCCCTATAGGTGGATACATATTTTGGAAGCGTTGTTCACTTTTAGCGAAGCGTGCTAAGTACTCCTCATCCAAAAAGGGGAGTGGGTCTGATTGTCTACTGATCTGTGGTCTGAACAAGACCCGAGGAGATGAAGTGGATTCTCCAGTAAACATCATATTGTTAGAGCCTGATGGCTCTGGCTGTTGTGTTTGTGCAAACTGATCAAACTCCTCAATTCGGAATGAAGAACTAGAACTAGTTCTGTGAGGGGGAGTTTGAGATGACAAGTAATTACTTGAATAGTTATCAGCCCATGCAGAAAGTGAGGGTGATGGTTGTCTATTTGTTTGACTATAGTTTACTTCGAGACCTGAGAGAGGTCTGCCATATGCATCGTATCCCGACATATTCGGGGGGTATATGAATACCCGCAGAATAATGGGAAAGAGCGAAGGTGGATGAAAGAAATGAAAATAAAAGAGGAATATTAGTTTGTTCACGTCGGGTTCACCAATTTTGTACGATGGAAAAGTGACATGCGAGCATGGGAATCTACAAGTACCTCTTCCTCGTACCCGACCTCCCGAGGTCGTGTCGAGACAGCCGGTGAATGTTGAATGTGAATGGATATGTATAAAGCTAATCGGGTAATCTTAAATCCTCAATACGCAATAATGGAATCTGTGAATCTAAGGTGAAGAAGGCCCTCCTAACCTGAATTGGTGTAATGGTTCATTCAGATATAATGGCTGCTCGGAGGCTCCAATCAATGTCGAGCTCTGCCGAGATCCTATTTCTTGGTTGTTGGATACGTGGGAAGTGACATGTGGGAGCTTCGTATATATCTCCAGACAATGTCATAAAATGGTGATGGGGTGATTTAGTGGATTTGTAGTTAACTATGGGTGGTTTTCTTATCTAGCCCAGAAAATATTAGATTGATTTGCTTCTATGCTTAATACGGAGAACTTGTGCTATAATATCTGGCGGGAGTGGTGAAGATCTAAATACCAGCGTTCGTAAGCCGGTGTCAATACTTGACTGATTTGTAGGCCCGTTGGGTTGTGGGACTTGGGGATCACAACCATGAGTTCATGGTTGTTGTGGACCTGTTATGGTCATGTGAAGAATCAATCCCTTCTCCCAACTATCCAGTAATCGTATGCCTTTTCAGCCTCTATGTTTAGAACTAGAAGTTGTATGATTTTCTCGGAGTACCTAACAGGTGTTCTGGCAACTTGAATACGTAAGCTAGTGTCTATGTCAATGAGGAGGTCTCCTGCGTTAGGCTGTGGAACCAAAGGATCACAACCAAATGTTTGTTCTCATTCAAATCCTTGCACAGTCATTCAGATGTTTTATCAAGGCAATCTATAGTTAGGATGGTTTGACCAAAATGTGTAAGCTTTGTCGTCTTCGATATTTAATCCTCTTAGTTGCTCACTAATTGCTTGTAAGTTTGTTGTTGCTCGAAAGACCTGTATCCTAAGGTCCTGATCTATATCAGCTAATGTCATGGGTAGATTTGGTTGAGGTACTATGGGTTCAAATATATATTCTCTAGGCTCTCTAGGTCCTGTGATTGTCATACAAAATGATTCAACTTTTAACTAACATTTAATAAACTGATTACAAAAGAGGTATTTACACTATGCAAGCATCTTGCTATTTTTGTATTTTTCAATGACGTATTTCAATGAAATTGAAGAGCAGCTACTCTAGTATATTTATAAAATGGACAACTAATCTAGAAACAGAATAAAAACAAGCAAAGTAGCCTGGTATGGCTATTTGCCTGTGCAGTTGTGATTTTATCCTAAATATCTAAGCAACTAAATATATTAAATTGAAAGGCTCTCGATCCTACCTCAGAAGTGAGGAATGAATCACAGTTTCTCAGAAACTATCAATCCCCACAGCTTCCCTGGTGATATCGAGAGTGAAATTTTAACTGAAATGAAATAATTCACTACTCTATTTGATATGTTGTAACTAGAACTTTGATAGCTCAAACCTGGCATTTACAGAACAGTGGTAAATCTAGTTGTGTGTGATTTCATCCCCTCAGTGTGATCTCCTCATTCCTTCATGTCCTCATGAATCCAGAAAGTGTGTATATGATAGTATCAACAGAAGATAGCATTCGAACAATGGCAGCTTTGGATATAGACCGAATACAATGCGAGTAGGAGAGGGATAGCGCAAGTGAACAGAGCTTGACTATGCAATTCCTAGTGGGATTTATTGTGGGAATACAACACAAGTGTACCGAGAGTTTCAGAAACTATCCTTGTGACAAAACAAAACCTGCAACTTTAATGGATTCTAGTCTAGAAATGAAGCTATTCTATGTTAAACTGATTGTATGCAGTAGCAATGAAACAAGACTGAAACAAGAAGATGATATGACCTCTAAAATGCCAACAATGGAAGCAAAACATGAAACTAACAGAATTCTAAGCAAGGAATTGAAAAACTGAACAAGAGAATTGAGAGGATGAGGGGCCATTTGCTTGAAAACAAGCTGGCTATTTATAACCAATGCATTTACCAGAGGGTAACTCCCATTTGATCTCTTTTACTATAAACAAAGGAAAAACACTATTCACAGGGAGCATAAAACATTAATGCAAGCCAAAGTGGTTGAAGAAAGCGTGTAAATTTGAAGATTTACATTTGACGCGATCGTCGGAAGAATCTGGAAAATGTGAACAAAACCGCCGCCCTGTGCAGGGCGGCGGTTACGGGACCGCCGCCCTGTCCTGGGCGGCGGTCATGGGACCGCCACCCAGGCAGGGTGGCGGTTCCATCACTGAAGACAAAAATGCAAGAAGAAAGGGGGGAAAAGGGGAAAACAAAGCATGCGGAGGCTGAGCGGGGCATGCGGGATACAAGTGTATACTTGGCGAGCCTTTCTGGATTCCGAACACCTTGCAAGGAGATCTGTATCATATTTATTTGAAACCTAATTATATGCTATGTGAATTGTTTAAAGTCCCACCATCTCAAAAGATGTCCTAAGTACAAAAAATATGCAAAGGCTATTGTACGTTAGGAATAAATACGTAAATTCTCTAGTAAAATTGTAAAACAATCAACTATTTTAAAAAACTCTATACCTTAAGCTATGGTTTCAATTATTAGCATACCTGAGGCACAAATAATATAGTGACACACCCTAATACCTATATCAAGTTGAAAACATCAACAAGATCTAATGCAAAGTTTGTATGCCGCGATCTCTCCACTAGGTATACTATGACTAGTTTCAAATTCCAAAAAATATAAGTATTTGATAATGGAAGTTTGAAATGCGAATAATGTAACAACACTACCATGACACGTTAACCAATATTGGAATAAGAAAGTTGTTTAATATCAATATGATTCTATCATGATATGAACAATGCATTATCACACTTCAAAAGGCCTTAGATGATGTTTGGGACCGAAACGTAAGTACAGTATCTAATAGAAAGAAGTTTTCAATCGTGCACGAAGCGTAATAATACAATGAGGAAACTTATATCAAGTTCTATAGAAATGAAAACAAGATGAAAAGTGTCACAATTATTTTGGCTAGAATGCAGGGCGGAGTAACCACTCAAAGTGGTTGGTTACTGATGCAAAATGGAACCAATCTAGCTATGAAACGATCCTTAAATCAAGATCACGTGGCTATCAAAGATATAAGAATGTATCCACCACACACTTTTAGACCTTTAACAAATCAACCACAAATAGGCATAAGCGTAATGGACAAAAAACCACTGGTGAACACTATCTATGATAAAATCCCAAAAGATGCCTTCCCTTATCCCAAATGGGCAAGAGAAGAAAAAGTATAGATCAAAAGATGAAAAATAAACTTATTGGCACTTAGGCAGAGTTTCACCACCTTGTCCGAAGATGAGAAACAAACCAAGCTAAGTGATACATCATTTAATTTCGTGATGATTGCACAGACACTTAGATCTAACTTTAAGTGGATTTGTTTATTGTGTTCGAAAAAAGTAAGTTTTGAATCTAGGCAAGTTGTCACTTCATGATGGTTTTGACAAGACACGATAATGGACTAGCAAAGTGGGCTCCTTAACGAAATGGATTTCCTAAGGAGATCACTCAGCTAGTGGTGTCAACAGTTTTTTCGATAATGTGGAGATCGATGTTCCAAGGTTTCCAAGGATTATCTTAGCTTTACTTTAACCCCTTTTGATATAATGAGAGACTATTGTGTTCAGTTGTATCGTCACTAGGGTTGCGATATAGAAAAATTTGACTCTAAACTCATATTTGTATCACTAGTCACGTGGGTAAGTGAAGAACTTTGTTTTTATCCATGAGGTTACTCAGTGGTGGATTAATTTAGGGTTCCTAGAATCAATCCCCCATTTTTGTAGCTTGAGGCGTTATGCCAAAGGGGTTATGTTCTAGTTGAGTTGATAGGGATGTACCATTTTCTAAAACCTATAATACAGTGTGATGCATATGGTGTGATTTTTTTAATCTTTTTTTTAGCTTATGTGGTCTTAAGTAACACATTTGTTTGGCAACCTATATGAAAAACACGTATTAGCAGGTTATCACTTGGGTTGTTGTACAACTCCATTTTTTGACAAACGAAGTTGGTCTTCTTACGCACAAAGGCTAGTAATTTCCAAAAGGATCACATAATCAAAAGAGAGCTTACGTGTCATTTTTGATTCCCAAGGTCACCAAAAATGCATGAGGGAAGACCATACACAACCAGGAAAACTCGACTATAATATGTAATGGAATAATTTTCTAATAACTTGCACAAATGACTTTGTTTTAAAACCAACTTTGAAAGATTAATCTATTATGAAGGTGAATCAAGTGTTTTTTGAAAGTAAAATAAAGTTTTAGAAGTGTTTTTGGTTCCCAAGATCACCTATAAGGTGTGAGGTAATAGCATATGGTGCTTCGAAGACCTTAATTAATCAAGAAACAAAAAAACTTAACTAAGGGAATTGAAACAAAATAAAATAACCCTACAAACAACTGTTAACAACCTATAAACAAGTTAGAAAAAACCAGAAACTTTGATCTTATAGCTTGTGAAAAATTTTTAACTTTTAACACTGAATCCTTTGCACCCAGTCCAACACATACATGCCCCAACCAAATGATACATGTCCTAACCGACAAGTATGTAGGTAGACAGAATGAGACTATGGGGTTTAACTCCTATGCGCCCAACAAGACGTATACACAAGGGTTTCGACGGATACAACTTGATGGATATGCGGCCAGCTTGATGTATACATGTTTGTTTTGATGGAGACACATCCTTCCATGAAACCTACACATACCCCCTATAAAAACTTCAAAACTTATGGAAACGAAAAAGTTAAAATATCAAATAGGTTTGTTTTTAGTAATGAAAGCCCATTTCTAGCTTTGACCCATCAAATACTTTATTAAAAGGAAGAAAAATCTCTTTTAAAATGTAAAATAAGTCAAAAGAAAAGCTTTTAAAACCTATAAAGCAAAAAATATGGTTATAAATGGACATGTAAAACCTAGAAAAGACTTGAAGATGAACTATGAAGTAAGTCCCACTGGGTGTGTTAAATGTGAACAAGGAAAACAATTGTAAAATCTATGAAATGGGGTAAGAAACACACAAGAATCCCCAAAGCTTCAAACAAATAGTTCAATGAACCATCAGATAAGAGATAAAAAAGGATTCATTTCTTTTGCATGCATAAATCTTGAAATAAACAAGTAAATCTAACATATCTAGTTATCCTCTACTCTTGAAAGCTTTACAAATAAACCTAGGTAGATTCTAAGTAATCGATTTTATGATTGTGAGAATGAAAGCTCTCCATTAATGGATAAAGAGCCACATGGTTGCTTCCATTTAGTCAAACTTGTGAGTGTAGTGAAATAGCAAAGCAAAAGTAATATTAGCTCAGTATGAAAAATGAAGAAAATCTCTAATCCTAACAATAATACCATAGTTTAGCCTAGAAAGGGGAAGTTTTCTTAAGAAAGTGAGAGTGGTAGTCGGGTATTTATTGGTTTTTATTTCCAAAAAGGGGAGACTTTGGTTGCATGTGGGATAAATGAATAAGCCAAAAATCACTTTAGTGAGTCAAAGTAAGATTTGACAAGGCTTAGGAGGGGTTAATCATGGTTTAGGATAATTATTCACAATTAGTGAGAAATTAGGGTTCAAAGAGGGTTGTGAGAGGTCTAATCAATCCAATGAAATGGATTGATTTCCTAGGAATCTAGTAGAAGTGGTCTAAAATAGGATTAGAAGAGGGTTTCGTCAAAATGATGCTATAATAGCTTGCTTAATTAGTGTACAAGAGGAATACGACCAGAAGAGTGTTGTAAGAGGGTAGCTGGATAGGTCTAACTGATGGTGTGTGTCGTCAATTTGGAAGGAGGAAATATTAAGAATAATATTGGTTTGATCAAACTACAGGTGTCTACAATATGGAAGAGCATCACTAAATCTTGTGACCATGGTATATACGTGTTTTCTCTATATATAAGCTTGGTATTCTTGTGACAAGGAATTATTCAAGGAAAATTGATTCTGCATACAGTTTTATTGATGAGTATGGTAGTGCATGAAAATATGTTAGTGCTTAAGGTGCATTGATTGAAGGGGATTTCTAAATTATTTTTATAAGAAGATAATCCTAGCTTACAAGGTAAGTTTGATGAGGCTTTGGATGAAGGATCAAAAGTTGTGAATCTAGTATGAATATTTCGAAGATCTGAAGGGCTAAGTGCATACTCTGAGTTGTGTGACCTAATACTATTATGACTTGTGATTTTAAAAAATAAGTTGACTAATATGTGTGATAATGTTCAAAAGACTTTATGATAGAGTTTGAAGTTCATTTTTCTAGGCATACAAGGTATTTTATGGTATTGCAAGTTGATAGGACATGTTGGGACACCATTCAAGTTGGTGTGATAGTAAATAAGTGGATTTTTTTGCAATAATTATCAATCATATGTTTCTCAGGGAAGTTAGAGTGAATATAAACATGAATGTAGAGTTCTTCAAAGGCTATACATGCTCTAAGATAGGGATCTATTATGTGACTTGACTGTGATTGAGAGTCCTATGAATTGCTGAAAGAATGAGGTATGTTAATGCTTAGATTAAGTGATCATTTCTTTGTAACTATTATTCTAAGTTATAGATGATACATTGTGTCAATATAAGATGAACAATATTTTGAAGTAAATATGAATCTTATAGAGTAGAGTAAGAACAAGAAGTGATGATTAGTTGGCCTTATGATTTTATTCAAGGTATATTGGTACAAGAAAGTTTGCAATTATGTCATACATCCATGTGAAAGCCTAGATGGAGTATGTTTTGATTCATGAATTCATGTGCATCATGAATGATCTATGTGAAGGTTAAAATTTGGAGGTTCATACAAGGTATTATGGAGGTTTGATAAGAAGAAGAAGACTTAGATCTCTTTATGAAGAATCAGTCTATCTTGAATACAAGGATATTACATTTAGAGAAGGTGAAGCTCCTAGATGATGCATGAGGATCTGATAGAGTTGTGAGAAGAAAGATTGAAGGCTTGAAAGAAAATTTGATGGGTTTATATGTTCCCAATTGCATGAAGATGGTATAATATTTTGGATCAGGTCTTAACAGTTGAAGTTGTATTCTCACAAATTTTAAAGGTATGTTTATGAATTTCTTTTAGAGCATACAAATAGTTTATGTGGTATAACATCATGAAATAATGTGTGATGGATTAAGGAGATGTATGGACATGTGAAAGAGTATATCATCCCAGGGGGAGAAAAATTGTTTCTCACCATCAAGTTCTTAGTTTTAGTGTTGAGTAAATAGATATATGTGAACTCTCTGATTTTGTTCATCATTCAAGGGGGAGTTGTGTTAAGTAAAGAAGGTTCCCTAAGACAATAGGTAATGAAAAGAAGGCATTGATCCTGTGTTGAGTTAGGTATAAGCCTTATTTTTTCATTCGTCAAGTTGTTGGTTTAATTTTTGGATGATCAAATATAGATAAAGAAGTTATTCTTAGAGATCTACTCAAAAAGGGTGCAAATTATAGTTTGGAATGATTTTTATCAATGATTAGCTTGGGGGGGATCTTTGTACTCTAATTTGGTATTGCAATAAGGTAAGAAAATATCACAATATATGGTAGAGTACATGTGTGTGTGGAACAAGGAGATGCTCATAAGTATGGTATGAGGTACCAAAAGGATTATATGAAGCAAAGGAAGTCTTGAACTCAGGAGGAAACATTTTTTATTGATCTTTGTATGGTTTGAATTTTTGTATAGCTGAGTTGAGTCATGAAGCAAGTCCAAATTATTATCATCATTCTAGATATGAAACCAAAAGTGGTATTTATAAGTTTAGGGGGAGTTGTGTGAGTAAGTTAAAGTCAGGTTCATGAATCAACAACATTTGAAGTTTAGAGAGTAAGTAGAAGGCCAAGAAGAACCAAGTAAGTTGTGTGTAATCATTTTTGTCAATTCTTTTCATTTCAAGTTATTATAATTTATTTTTAGTACATGTTAAAGGGGAAGAGTATGCTCAGAAACATGAAAAGAGGTCTGTAGAAGGTCTTGTAGGTGTTTGCATATGTGGTTGCCATCAATGACAAAGGGGGAGATTGTTAAAAAATAATTTCTTAGTTTTTTTCATTGATGTGAAGTGTCACATTTATATCAAATGGAATCTTAAGTCCGCATGATGTGTCTAGTGTCATGGAGCAGTGGGATGACGAGTTTCATAGCTATAGATGCATGATGACTAGGTGATATTGTGTGGTTTACGACATGGTTCAAGCATGTATGGTGTAGTGTGTGAAATCTAAATATGTTCAAAATTGGTTATGGTGTTTGGAATGTCCAAGAATATTTTTAAAAGGTATATTGAGGTTTGCACGATGGTAAACAAGTCATTCTATAAGAATCATGAAGTGATACACATCTAATTAGGCCTAATCCTAGTCCTAGGTCAAGCAAGATGAGTTGATAGCTTGAGATACGGAGTGGATAAGATCATCATAAGAATGTGGAATGTATTGTGACATTGTATGAAAAGTCTATAAGGCATACAAATTCATATTTCAGAGGTATAGCACATGTACAAGGTCATCTTAAATAAACACAGTGAAGACAAAGCATGTAGGCATGGGTAATTCTTAGTGTATTAAGAGTTTCAAATGTGTGAAGGTAAAATTAACAGTTTGAAATCATTAAATAGGTTGTTGTAGTTCTTTAAGAAAATTTTAAGGTCATGAGGATCAATAAGATGCAAGAAAAGTCATTTTTGGTGATATCGAGTTTTAAAAAGGCTAATTCCAGTTCGAAGGTCAACTTTGGATGCTTGCTGGAGAAAATGCATTTTGCATGGGATTCTGTGATCTTGGGGGATGTTAGTAAATCTAACTAAGAAGGTATATAAAAAATAATGAGGTCGTTTGGTTGTCACATTTTATAAACCATCGTTAACACATAAATTGCTCTGTTTTGGTTTCAAAACCCTAGGTTGAAAGCGACTTGAGAGAAAATGAGTATACATATCTATAAATGGTTCCCTTTTCTAATGTGATTATTTGATTATGGAGATGTACTCCTCCATATTTCTATTTATGTATCTTAGAGCATTGTGGCAGTATGTGGGCCCCACTCAGTTAAGGAAAGTTTCTAGAGTTTTTCAGTTTGTGCAAAATATGTCGATTGAATATAATGAATAAATTACCATTTATTGAATCCTAGGAGTTATAATACATGTCCAATATAGTTTTAGATAATTTTTGAGGTCCTAATATGCAAAATGTGCCATATCTTTGAAGACTAGTTTTGGGGGAACAAAAGGCAATTTTGAGGTATTTATTTGTAAAAGTGTTTTGAGGCATCTAATGTATGATTTATGGAAATATGAGCACATGGTAATGTAGCTGAGACCGAGATATTTCCAATGATATATAATAATTTCATACTTGAGGTCATCTGATGTGGTATTGAGCCTTATCTTTGAGGTCTAGATTTTGGTGCACAAGAACAAACATGTACTTGGGATGGTTTCATGGCTTGAGGTGATGATGAATAGATTCTCATGTATGGTGGATGCATGATGAGGTCCTTGTTGATGTTCATAAAGTTATTCAATGCTTTGGAAATGTTTTTTTTGTTCTTGAACCTTCATGCTTTGGTGAGATGACTTTTTGGTGTAATTACGCCTATTGGAGACCTAATGGATTGTTTTGGGAATTTTGGTGATATGACCGACCTATGTGGTCATTTTAACGATTTCTTCATTATATTTGTATCATTTTTAATTATTTATTCTCTATAAAGGCTAACCTAGTTGATATGGATGTTAGAGACAAGTATATACACTGTTAAAAGGATCATTTGTGTGTGCTAGAGAAATGGGAGTGTAATGAATTTTGTAAGGAAGGAAGAGCAGGATATGAGGGAAGAAATGAAGTATATGAGGCCTTAAAAATGATGAAGGAAGCTACCATGATGCTGATATGAAGATGGAAAGCTGAAGAAACTCATTCACACATGACCAAGTTGAGATGAGACCTAGTTTTTATGCATGGGTTTGAGCGAGCTAGAGGAGACTATAAAGGGTGTTAAAAGGGATCAAAGGTAGGTCATATAATAGTATGAGAATATCTGGAGATCAGAGAAGGAGCTATAGGTTATTATACCTAATCAACACTTATAGGTGCATATTTGAGAAAAGAAGGAGAGAGAGTTGTTTGAGAGGGTTTTAGAGTGAGTGGAGCGGATAAAGAGATCACAATAAGTTGTTGAAGCAACAAGGGCATCAAAGTGATCATCAATTTCAGGTGGCTAGGTGGATACTTAGTCATCTTAGGCAGTTGTAGCCACCTTGTAAGGATGGTGTCTTACTAAATAGGGGTTGGTGCTCCTTGCAGGGTTGGTTTCCTACAAAACTAGGGGTTGGTGCTCCTTGTGGGATTGGTGCTTCACTATAGAAATCTTGTGTGATGTGTAATATTCACACATGTCCTTTATTTTGAGTTATAAAATCATAGGTTCAGTGGTTTTTCTTCCCCTTGAGGGTTTCCCACATATATCTTGTGTTATTCTATCTTTTTCTTGTGTGTATGGTTTGATTGTGAATGGTTTAATCATCTTTATACTTAAATGGCTATAATTTTGTATGGTTGGATGAATCATGAATGAAAATTACTGATGAATGAAATGGAATAAAGTTTTAAACAATGAACTCACCCCCAAGTCATGTGCTCCTAACATCTTGAAGGATGTAACTAGAATTACAAGATAGGACAAAGATGGGGATCTAAATATACATATCGAAATTTTGGGGAAGGAAATATATTTGTGAGCATAAGTAAAGGCCTAGTCTTTTAAGTGAAGAACAATGAGTTTCTTTCTTATCTTAAGATAGTAAATTAGAAATCTTGGGGTCTCTAATTTCATCTTGGAGCGGAGACTTGAAATTCTAGAGAACAAACTTGCTATGTCTACTGATTTAGAGAAAATAAAGAAAAGGGGAGGAATCATAAGAAGAACGATGACTGTGGGGACATGAAAAAATCCAAGATAAATATGTCTCAGTCTAAGGAAGTTGAAACCAATAATCTAGAATTGGTGGATACTAGAAAAGAAAGTATCAAGTGATATCGAAATCTAGTAACTTTTTGTTGTCTTTGTACTGCCTTTTTGGGCCTTTTTCGCTTACTTTTGTTTAATGGTTTAAACATTTCGGTAAAAAAATAAAAGAAACAAATCTTTGTACTATTTGGATCAAGCTTTTATGATCCTCAATTCTATGTCATTTGTTTCTTGTTGGGGTTATTGTTATAGCTTTCTTGGGATTATATAAGGTTTTTGGATACTTTCTAGATCCAATTTTTTTACTTCATCAAAAAGATAAAAAAAATCCAAGATCCACAATTTACATTCATTTGTTATGTAGCATTTTGCACAAGTAACTATTAGAAATATTGTATTAAATATAAATACTTGTCACACATTATTATACACCTTTATTTATTTAAGTATAACCATTAAAAGATAAGAATCTATAATTGAAATTTCAAATATGCAACTTTTAATACTAATTTTTAGTTACATCACAAGGAAAGTTGGTATGGCTGGAATTTGATGGTCACCCTTGCTTGTCAAAAGGAAAATATGTGACGGTCTTGCCATATATACACCTTTCAATTTAGGTTTTAAATAATATTTAAGATTGTCAAACTAAAATCTGGATTAATCTTTTTAGCTTCTTTCTACTTGATATTAAACTAAAATATTTGCATTGAAAATAAATGGAAAAAAGATTGTATAGAGATAACAATCCTAAATTTAAGTAAATTGGAATTAGAATAGTAAAAGTTTATTCTAAATTTAATTTTGAACAAAAGATCATATTTTATTATATATTATATTTCTAAATTATAATTTTAAATATATTAGATTTTTCTACCTCATATAATATATGACTACTCACTTTTTTACGGTTTAAAATTTTATTAAATTGTAAATTACGGTTAAAATATGGAAAAACGGTCCACAGACCATCAAATTTCAGGCCTAGTTGGTATCAAAACAAAAAATTGTTATACAATATTCTCTCTCGAAGCTAAGGTGACTTTGAGACCATGTTTCATGGTGAGAGTTAGCCCAAATTTAGGCTTCACGGGATGAGCAGAACTGAATTTAAGTTGATACCGTGCAAGGATATTAGCAGTTATAAACTTCATACTCACGTAAGCAATATCTTTTCCCAAGCACACCCAAGGACCCACATTGAAAACAGGAAACTTACAATCCCATTCCTTCCTGCACAAACCCTCTTCATTAATCCATCTCTCAGGCACAAATTGCAAGGCATCCTTCCCCCAAAGCCTCTCCATACGACCTGTAGCATATATAAGGCACAAAAGCTTCGATCCTTTTCTCACATGGGTGCTATCTGGTAAGATGTTTTCTTTTGTTGCTTCTCTGTAAATGACCGGAACAGAAGGAAAAAGCCTCATGGATTCTGACAAAGCTGCTTACAAATAGTTCATGCCTCGCAAATCTTCCACGTCAAACAGATGTATTTCATTCCTATTGTTTTTCAATGATATAGACTTCAAAATCTCGGCGATCTCAGAAACAATCTTTTCCTCTACATTTGGATGCATGCTCACAAGCCAAAAGAACCAGGAAAGTGATATAGCAGAAGTATCACTACCGGCAAGAAATACACTCAGAATTAAACCCTGCATCAAGAAAATCTTAATTCAATTTTTACATACATAATAATTAAAAAAAAATTAATCATACTTTTATTACTAAAGATAGGGATTATCTGAAACGTGGAAATATAAATTTGTACCTGAATTTAAAGGACCAAATTGAATTCCAATCATGATATTAAAGATACCTAAATAAAAATGTGAAATTGAAATCCAACTCGAATACCTATAACCTAATAAATACTCTCAATCTTCGAAAAAGACTGTTTATATGTAATTACGCCGAAAGGCGTTTTACAATGGGGAAAACTCGCCGAGTTCCCCACCCTCCCGTCTGATACAGTCAGGTGCAGGTTTAAATCTGGAATGTCCAATTTTTATTCCGTATCGACGTCCCCTACTAAATCTGAGCCGTTTCATCTGTGAGTACCGCAGTACTTCTGCTGATTATCACGCGTGGTTTCATGTGATTTCAGTTGCCTCTTTCCTGCCCCGTCAAAATCAATACAATATTGAAACAAATCGTTACGCGCTTCGTTGCCCTTCAGAAATGGAAAGAAGTGTTATGGGTACTGTTTGGGAAATGGAAAGAATCCCACAGTTCTTTGCCCTTCAGAAATTGGACACGCTTAACTATTCAAACTTGGTGGCCTTGTACCATATAAATTTAACTATTTCGTTTATGGTTTTACAATGTTTAACGTGTTGAGTTCTCCTAATTTTTCTGCTTCTCTACTCGTTTTTGTTTTCATGTTTTCTATTTTCATTTCATGCTTTCGTACCTCTGCTCATTAAAATTCAATCTTTTTCTACTTTTCTACTCACTCCTCCATTTAAAATACCTTTGAAATGACTCAAAGTCAAAGGGCCATAGTTTCACGAGGTGGACGGAGAAGAGCAAGGCAGAATTCATGATTCGTTCGAGGATATAAAGAAGGCGAGGCATAACCTTCATTAATCCCATTGCAATATGTAAGATTAATTATTGCCCGTGATATATTTATTCCTTTCTATTATTTACTGGAAATGTTTGAAATGATACTTATGCTTCCTGTTGCAGATGGTGGCAAACAAGAAATATTTTACGGAAATATAAATCTACAGATTCATATAACCTTTCACAATCAATTGCACATACCAAGTCCAGCATGCAGTGCGCCCTGCCGTAGTTATTGCCCGGAGTGGAGGATATATTTATTCCTTTCTATTATTTAGTGGACCAATGTTTGAAATTATACTTTTTAAGATATGTTTCCTGTTGCAGATGGTGGCAAAGAAGAAATATTTTACAGAAATATAAATCTACAGATTCGTATAACCTTTCACAATCAATTCCACATGTCAAGTCCAGCATGTCGTTCCTGCCGTAATTTTTTCCACGGGAGGATACACAGGCAACGTTTACCACGAGTTCAATGACGGTCTGTTGCCTCTCAACTACATAACTTCCATAGTGGGCCGTCAAATATGTACGAATTCGTATCATGAAAAATGTGTGACTGTTATAGGGGGTCGTCAAATTTAACCCCTGCTACCCACTTGCCAGCATGGGCGAAACAATAAATATTTTGAGCAATGTTCATATGGCCACCTATTTTTGGACAAACTGGATGCAAACACATTTATGCTTGAAAAGTGTTCAACGTCCTTATATTGAGAAGCTTGCCCCCTAAATATGTCAAGGTACACACTAAAATCTGGAGCGCCAATTTTGAGCATTGTATTGACATTTTCTGATGAATCTAAGTCATTTATGTCATCCTAAACATGTATTTACAATTTTATTTAAACAAATCAAATCAAACACAGTGAAACTAAAAATTTAAATGAAAAGAAGTCGTTCCAAATCATTCACACGTTTCACATCGTCTCATTCAAAAACTGTTTGGATTAGCCTGCAAATCTCCCATGTAAAACCCCATGGAACTTTCAGTGTAGTGCACGATAAGTCATTGATTGGATTTTGGATTAATTGTTGTTAAGTCAACATACATTTATTGGTCTGTTAACTGACCTCGGTCTGCCTGTCGGTTAACATTGTTGATGGATGCGAATATAGGAAAATAAGCCCTTTTGATAGAAAATTAGTAATTTTGAGGGCACATGGTGGTTTGATAAATACAAGGATGGGCATTTGGAAGGGAAGATAACTCTTCTTCCCTTATTGCGAGTAAACCAATCACTAATAATGTCATTTTTTCTTCTTTTTTTATCCACTAATTTAATCCCCACAAGATTCATCTTACAGGAAACCATAATGGGAATGGGATTTTGTTCCAAAGTTTTAAAAATAAATATAATAAATATAATTTGACCTAAAGACGAATCCATATTTTGACGAATTTACTATATTTTCCCATGATACAAGTGGTCCACCTGGTTGTAGGTAATCATGCGGTGGTCCTACAAGGCCTTGGCTACAAAGGCAACATAATAAATCTTGATCTTCTTGTTGGAATTCCTAATCCTGTTGCTGGACTTTGTCTTCATGTTCAGCCAGTCGTCGGTGACATTGAGTTGTGAGATGTTAGTGCTTACAAATTAGAATTTGGGCGAGTGTGAGTGGAGGACGAGCCATGTGATGAGAATAGCTACGCCAATGATTACTATGAGGATTATTTATGAGGGCTAAGATGCGGTAAAACAAAACACTGCTTCTTCCTAAGAGATTGTTCTAAGGTCCCAGAGCGGGTTCCTAGTAGACTGGGCAAGGCTATCCATACCCTGTGTTTTTGTAAGTGCCAAGTCTTGTGGCATAGCTCGCTTGCCCTGCTATAGGGTGCCATGTTGTGAGCTTATTTTATTGTGTCGTCATGATAGAGAGAGATTCAAGGTAATAAAACATTTGAGGATTTGATGAAATTGTAGAAGGAAGAGTCGAAGATGGTTTCGATACCATCGTTATCACTTTATATGTCCCTTGCATTCCTCGTCGCCACGTTTTGGTCCATCTCTTTGGGTGGAAAATTATTTGACTTCTACTTTTTCATGGTTCCCCTCGCCTCCTTCTGGGAGGATAACTTCTTCATTGCTTTCCTCTCCCTCACCGTTACAAATCTGATGGTCTCCTGCACCATTTTCATCGCTGTGCTCGCGCACTTCCTGCTGCTCGGTGGCTTCTTCATTGGATGGGACATGATTCCGCTACAAATGCACAAGGAAAAAATCTTACAAATGATACCAATTATGGGAGGGGACCCAGTCACGGCGCACCCTAACTTTGGCGGTGTATACCGGACAGCAAAAAAAACACTGGAATCACAAAAATCCGTCAAAAGAAGCGCGCGAGAATTCTCTACAACGCCATCTCCTTTGCCAACACATTTGCCACGTAGATCACCGTACACATGAGCTGGAGTGTGAGGTGTCAAAATTTCTGAGTTTTCACGGTGCGGACCAATTACTGTGAATCTAACCCCCCACCGTTTACTATATTCGCTGCCACTTAACACTAAAGAACTCACTGTTTCCGAGGACTGCAAAATCCATGCATAGGGATATGGTTGTAATTAACAACCACTACGCCGTGTCAAGGAAGCAAAGGAAGTCGTAATGTTAGGCATGCGGATTTATTAAATGCTATTCATTACGCCACCTACTCCCAAACCGCCTCCAGCTGGTGGACTGTTTACCGCTCGAACCACTGCGGAATGCAACAAAACAGTGGAACAGAACGGACCAGGAGGGGAATGCTTACAGTTTTGGCCTGATAATTTTGTGTGTGGGTGTTTACACTGATAAAGATTGCGTTGGGAGCTAGTCATACTTGCGACTTCTTTCTTCAGCAATAACTGGAAGTTTCAGTTATATTTTAACATTTCTGCCTTCTTGAATCTTGTCGTGGATGCTTCAAAACAAGTTTCGTTCTGTACAATGTTCAGTTCTTAGTCATTTACTTCTTTTATGGTAATGAAAACTTAATCGTTTTAGTGTGAAGTTTGGAAAAATGTTCATATTTGAAGCCAGTCATGGGTTTAAAAAATGAGTTGTATACTTTGGTGGTTTTACATATTAAAAACTGACAATATTTTCTGTACACGTCTTGCAGTGGTGGGGAGGAGCTTTTTCGATTGACTGAGAATGATCCACGCAGATGCAGAGCATTCCTTCAATTGTGTTTATCAACACATCAAATGAGCTTGGAAATTGTTTTATTCTCTTCGAATATTTACAGTCCATTCGGTTCTAATAGGTGAGGTTTTTACCCTCACTGAGGCAGTGATAGAAACAATTACATATTTTTCTTTTGTAATGGTAGATTGTGTTATATGTCTTCCTAGTTATGTGATTCCTTTTTGCAAAGACTTAAACTCCTATTGTTTCTGAAAATTACAATATACTGAACATTAAAAAAAGTCGGGTGATCCAAAAAATGTGTCAAAAGAAGTGCGTGAGAGTTGTATCATTTTACTTGTTGAATTTATATAAAATCTATCAAAAGAAGCGCGTGAGTATTGTATCATTGTAGCATTCGATTGTGCTCAAGTGAGCGTGCTCAAAGTGTGATTTTTACTCTCACGTTTCCATTCTTGTATCTATGTACATGGACGTTTCCATTCTTGTATACGGATAGTATAACGTAACGTTAGCCAGGCCACATAAGTATTTATATATATTTCTCTTTATTGCCCAGAGAATAAGGTTTGTAGCTGTCCTCTTCTTATCTCTTCATGCTGATAATCTGTTTTAAAGAGATTATATTTTATCTCTTCTACTTCTTGATCACTCTTAATGGAACTTGTGCATTTGGTAGCGTAAAATTTGGTTTGATCCTTCCCTTTTCCTCTCTTTGACATAATTGTAATTGCATATTTCTTGAACCTCAAAGAAACAGGCACAAACCCATTGTTTGATATACATTATACTTGTTGAATGAATGTAATAACAGTTCAGTGGTTCTCTAAAACCTGCACCGACAAGTATGATGCCATGACCATTAGTAAGGTTCCTATAAGAACATGACCACCTACTGATCATTGATACTGTAATTGAATGTAGCTGCCTTTGTAATCTAAGACTATGATAACTACACTGGTACAAGATGACTCCACATGGTTCCTCTGTTAATTGAAATTTTCATGTTACCCAAGCTCCATAGTGATATGAGTCCTTTTGTCGGACATTGGATTCGATAGGCACTCGTAATGTACACACCGAGTGAATCCTGTTCATTGTTATGCAACAATGTAGACTAAGTAATTATCTTAGAAAACACGACCACAGGGATATAAATAACCACCCCACCGTAGCTATAGGCATCTATTTATTTACTACTACTTCTCATTAATTAATTTTAGGTAATTGCTTCGACACATTTTAACTCAACTATCCTAGTCTGCTATACTCAATTTTTTTGGATTTCTGTTTATTGCCCAGAGAATAAGGTTAGTGTCTTACTGTATGAGAGGGGATCCAGTCACGGTGCACCCAAACTTTGGGACACTAAACTGAACATTAAAAAAAACCAGGTAATCACAAAAAACTGTCAAAAGAAGCGTGTGAGAATTCTCTACAGCCCCATCTCCTTCGCTATTTTCACCAACTACGAAATCCATGCATAGGGATATGGTAGTAATAAACATCCTCTATGCCGTGTCAGGGAAGCAAAAGAGTTCTTAATGTTTGGCATGCAGATTTATTTACTGATATTCATTGCACCAAACACTCCCAAACATCCATCCAGCTCTAGGAAAATGTTAACCACCTGAACCTCCGCGGAATGCAATGAATTCGTGGAACAAAACGGATCAAGAGGGGAATGCTTACCTTTTTTCGCTGGAAAGTTTAACAACAAAGCCGCTTACTGTTTCGGCCTGATAATTTTGTGTGTGGGTGTTTACACTGACCACCTCTGTGTTGGGAGCTAGTCATACTTCTGAGTGTATTGCCTGGCTATACATTATAACAGTAGATGCAGAGAGTGGAAGGTACTTCTGATTTCTTTCTTCAGCAATAATATCTACTTTAAGTGATATTTTAACTTTTCTTCCTTCTAAACTAGAAAGAGTCATTTGAATCTTGTTGTAGATGCTTCAAAAGAGGTTTCGTTCTGTACACTGTTCTGTTCTTAGTCATTTACTTCTTTTATGGTAACGAAAACTTAGTCGTTTTAATGTGAAGTTTGGAAAATTGTTCATATTTGAAGCTAATCAAGGGGTTAGGCTCCTTGAGCAATAAATGAAATGGAGTTGATTGATTCAAACTACACTAGTATGAGATTGATTTATAATCAGATAGGATTTATAAATGAATATATTTCAATCATAGTTGATGAAATCCTTCGTATGTTACAAGAAAGTCCAAGAGGCTGATTTGTCAAAAGACACATGGTAACCCCTATTATTAGTAACTGATTCGTATAATTTGGTGATTTTACATATTAAAATCTGATAGTATAATTTTTACATGTCTTGCACTGGTGTTGTTATGCTTATTGGAGTGACTGATAATGGAAGTGCAGATGCTTGTTGTTATCAGCACATTTTTTAGTTTGGCAATTGTTTGATTCTCTTTGAATATCAACAGTCCATATGGTTCTAATAGGTGAGGTTTTTACCCTCATTGAAGCAATTATAGAAACTATTGGTATTTCTCTTTTCTACTTGTAGATTGTGTTATTGGCTTCTGGCTGTTACTTTAATGACATTTACTATATTATGTTACTCAGTGTAATTTTCAGAAACAATAGGAGTTTAAATCTTTGAAAAAGGGTATCACATAACTTGGAAGACATATATATTCATTCAGTAAACATTTCCATTGTCCATTACAAAAACATGGCCATACAATATACTTGGGCCATATAACTACTACTACTATATTGTAGTTTTTAAATCGAAAGGCCAATTCCACACATCAAAAATTCAGCCCTCAAAATTAAATATTTACTTTCGAAAATATCATTTCCAAAATCTGAGGAAGGGCGGTGTTGAATCTGCAGTTGAGGTTGAAGTTGGGGTGTTGCTTTGCAATTTCCTCCACATGTTGACATCCCTCATAGGCGTAGTTGGGAATGGATCAGAACTTGGAGAAGCATTCAATCCGACTGCAGTATTATGTGTTGAAACTGATAAAGGGCAATGTATGCCCATTAATTCTCTTAGCATTGGGTGTTGATCAGGAAAAGGATTAATTGGACTGCTCAATCTCCTTTTCCTTTCTAACTCTCTTCTTTCCTTCTCAAACTCCTTCTCCTTTATCTCTTGATCCCTTTGAATCCTTTCCTGTTCCTTTCTCTGTTCCCTTTCTTGCCTTTGAATCAAATTTTGGTGCTCCTTTGTTTTCCTTCTATATTCTTTTTCAATCTTTTCCTGCTCCTTCCTCTCCCTTTCAACAATTCGTTCAACCTTCTTCTCTTGGATCTGTTCCTTTTTTCTTTGCTTCAATTCATCTATTTCTTTTTTTCTGTTCTCTTTCTCAACCAGAAGCTCCGTGTACTAATCTGTGGTAATTAGTAGAGATTCCCTACTCAATCTTATACCAGAAGCACTATTTGACCTTGATGATTCTCTAACCTTTTCCACAGGGAGTTTCAAGAATCTACCAAGAGTTTTTTGTCCTTGGTTTGCCTCACAAGTTTGGTTTGAATCTGCCCCTAATACCCCTACTACCTCTAACTGTGAATCTGCATCATTTTCTTCAGGTTGACTGCCAACATAGTAGTGCACCAAATCTGAGTCATGAAGTAGTGTTGGATGAGAGGGTAAAGAGAGCTTGACCTCTTCATTATTGAAGTTCAAGTTGACACCAAGATTAAGAGTTGCTTCTTTCATCCAATTGGGACTATCTTCTGTGGGCAAAGATAGTGATTCATTGATTTGATTAATTCTGTTTGGAGTTTCCAATTGTTGAGCAACACATTCATTTATATTTATCTCCATTTGCTGAGGTTCTGATTCTTTCTCCAATTGTGTGTTAGGCACCATCTGAGCATCTTCACTTTGCTCTAAATCAACCCTAGATAGATGAAGCATATTTTCTGTTGCACCAGCATCATCTTGAAAAGATGTGTCAAATGTTCTGCTTGGTCCCATGTCTTCATCCAAGGCATTGGGATTAAGAGGCCATATCCCCGTTCTTTTGAATCCTGATTTAATGTTGTTAGGTGTAAGAGCCATTCTGAATGCTTTGCTCCCTAACTCTGCTAATTCAGCCCTTTTCACATCTATCCCATGGTTTGCAACTATCCATTTGCGTCTCTCCTCCTTGAAGTATGTTTTGAATGGAGCAAAGACACTCACATCCAATGGCTGTAATTTATGAGAGGTGTGTGCAGGAAATGTTAACAAATCAATCCCCAAACTCCTGGCTTCTTGAATTGTCCCCAAAGCAACATGTAAATATGAAATACGTCTACAGAACATACAGCTTCTTGTAAATATGAAATACAGATTTCATTAATTTAGTCTGGAATTACTTGTAAATATACATCGACATGAAAAGGTAGCATAAAGTATGCACCAGTAAGGGGAACATACATCTACTTGTAAATATGAAATTCAAATTTCATTAATTTAGTCTGGAATTACTTGTTAATATACATCTACATGAAAAGGCAGCATAAAGTATGCACCAACAAGGGGAACATACATCTACTTGTAAATATGAAATTCAAATTTCATTAATTTAGTCTGGAATTACTTGTTAATATACATCTACATGAAAAGGCAGCATAAAGTATGCACCAGCAAGGGGAACATACATCTACTTGTAAATATGAAATACAGATTTCATTAATTTAGTCTGGAATTACTTGTTAATATACATCTACATGAAAAGGCAGCATAAAGTATGCACCAGCAAGGGGAACATACATCTACTTATAAATGTGAAATACAGTTTTCATTAATTTAGTCTGGAATTACTTGTTAATATACATCTTACATGAAAAGGCATCATAATGTATGAACCAGCAAAGTATGCACCAGCAAGTATGCACGGTGGGTAAGATGTCAGATTTGTTTGCAAAGTAGATTGGGCTGTAGAGAATTCTCAAGCGCTTCTTTTGACAATTTTTTGGGATTACCAGGTTTTTTACAGGATCCCCTCCCATATGTAGATTGACGAAAAAAAAATTAAATTAAATGAATGTGCATCAATTTAAGAACAGAGTTAAGAACTTACTATGTGGCACTATGATGTGGAATAATAGTTGATTACGGTAGCTTGGAACTGTAATTGTCATGCACTAGAAAAATAACTCTAACTGAATAAAATTTCAGAGCAGTTGAGGAACTGGATTTATAGGAGATATAAAAAGTGTTGTAGTTGAGTGATCCTTGTGCTTTTTTTTATTGGGTAAAATTGGTTGATCCTTGTGCTTGTTTTTTATTGGGTGAAACTGATAGGGGTGGATCAAGATTTATGATATTTTATTTCAATACTCATATTTGAAGTTCAATTTGATTTGATTTCTCATTTCAATTCAATCTTTGTTTCTTGAGCCTCACATTTGTTGAAAATATGAAGGTACATCATTTATGGGAGTAGCTGGTATGGAAAATGGTGGGAAAGTTAATGCTTAAAAGACAACTTGTATTTGAAAATGGTGCACTTTGGACTTCTGCTTGTGAAAACCTGGCCCAAAGTGTGTGAATGACAAGACCTTTTACACAGTAAAATGGGAACTTAAATTATGTGAAAATTGACATCAAATTGATATGTTGATGTGGTATCAATTTTGTATAGGGATGAAATACAATTATATATCCTTGTATTAAATACATGTTGACTTTAAATTTGGCAAACATGGAAGTATAATATATGTTATTTTATGTTTAAAAATGATATTGACTATTCTATTGTTGATATATTCATGGATATACATGAAAAGTGACAGACACATCAGTTTTGAAGAGTATTTGTACATTTATAGGATAGTAATCATTCAATTATTAATATTTTACTATGTAAAAACTGGAGCCAAATATGTCAACCACCCTCACCACTACTGGGTAATGCACCATGATTGGCTCCTCTCCCCT